>JAQZBX010060469.1:0-17266 GCA_029593785.1 Cabassous unicinctus | reverse complement strand
ACACATGAAAAAATGTTCAACATCACTAGCCATTAGGGAAATGAAAATCAAAACTACAATGAGATATCATCTCACACTTCACAGAATGGCCACTGTTTAAAAAAAAAGAAAAACAGAAAACTACAAGTGCTGGAGAGGATGTGGAGAAATGGGAACATTCCTTTACTACTGGTGGGAATGCTGAATGGTGCATCCTCTGTGGAAGACAGTTTTGTGGTTCCTCAGGAAGCTAAATATAGAACTGCTATATGATCCGACAATCTCTCTACTAGTAATATATCCAGAAGAACTGGAAACAGTGACACGAACAGACATTTGCACAGCAATGTTCATGGCATTATTCACAACTGTCAAAGGATGGAAACAACCCAAGTATCCATCAACCAATAAATGGATAAACAAAACATGGTATATACAGATACTATGCTGTTGCAAGAAGAAATGAAATTGAGACACATATGAAAAAATGGATGAACCTTGAGAACATTATGCTGAATAAAATAAGCCAGACACAAAAGGACAAATATTATAGGGTCTCACTAATATAAACTAAATACTAAGAATAAATACATGGAGTTAAAACCTAGAAGTAGAGGTTACTAGAGATAGGATGAGGGTTGAAAGGGGGTACTGATGCTTCATGCATGTAGAATTTTCAATTAGCTTGACTGTAAAAGTGTAGAAATGGGTAGAGTTGAGGGTAACACATTATAGTGAGTATAATTAACAGGGATAGTATATAAATAGGATGGTGGCTGAAAGGGGGTAGTTTAGGGATGTAAATGTCAATTGAAAGAAAGCTAGAGAATAGGGAAGCAGGTGTGGCTCAGTGGATAGAGCCCCCGTTTACCATATGGGAGGCCCGGGTTCGCGTCCCGAGGCCTCCTTGTGAGGGCACGCTGGCCTGAGCGGTGCGGTGGGCTGATGCAGCAACCTCACGGCAAGGGGGAGATAAGCAGACACAGAGAAGACATGCAGCGAATGGACACAGCGACACAAGCAGCAAGGGGGGGATAAATAAATAAAATAAAATAAATCTTTAAAAAAAAAAGAAAGCTAGAGAATAATCTAGGGACTGAATAACATAGTGAATCCACTGGTGGATGAGGATTGTGGTTAATAGTACAAATACAAGAATGTTCTATGAACTAGAACAAATATATAGACACTATTACAATGTGGTAAGAATATGGTGATGCATGGGAAAATACAATTAGCGTAACTCATGACTATAGTTAACAGCAATAGTGTAATATTCTTGCATCAATATCAAAGAAGGTACTATATCAATGCTAAGGGTCAATAATAGGGAGGATATGGGATTTGTTCTTCTGGGCTAAGGAATACATGCAAAAGTTTACTGAGGTGATGACTGCACAACTCTGTGATGAAAGTGAAAGCCACTGAGTGTACAATTTGCATAGACTGTACAAGGCATGGGACCATATAATACAGTGAACCCCATGGTGGATGATGGACTGTGGTTAACAGTACAAATATGAGAGTGTTCTCTCTTGAACTATAACAAATATACAATACTAATAAATGGTGTTAATAATAGGGGTGTATGGAAAAATATACCAAATGTAAGCTATGGACCATAACTAGTAGTAATATTTTGATGATCTTTCAAAATCTGTAACAAATGTTCCACAACAATGAAAGGTGTTGGTGGAGGGGTGATGTGTGGGAATGCTGCACGTTATGAATGATTGTTTTGTATGCTCACAACTTCTCTAATAAAAAATATATTTTAAAAAAAGGAGACTTAAGAATCACATCAGCCAATCCAATATGTGGACATTATTTGGATCCTTATTCAAACAAACCATTAACAAGTCTTACATTTGGAAAAGTAAGACCTTATCTTTTAGAGCTGCATGTTGAAATATTTACAAATAAAATTATTTAATGCCTGGGATTTACTTCAAAATAATACGGGGGAGGGGAGTATTTGGAGGTATAGTTAATAATTATTAAGGCTGGATGAAAGTTCATTATACTATTTTGTTTACACTTAATTTTTTTCATAATTAAGAGGTTTGTTTAAAAAAAGGCACTGGAAGGCCACTGCAGGCTTACTGATAAATCAAAAGACCAACCCCTTTCTGATCCAAACGACATTTACAAGATTTCTTCAAAAGATCATTTAAGCCTAAATTCTATAACTTTCCCCTCCATTTTCAAAATCTAACTCCCTACATGTAAGATAAGGTGCTTATTCAGGTTAGGTTAGGGGCTCTGCCAACAAGAAATTCTGTAAGTTTGCCACAACCTAGGCTGGTGGCTAGTGGTCCAGGACAAAGTAGTTTCAATGGGTAGGAAAGACTCAGGAGACAAGAAATAGAAGCAGTGAGGGTAGTTGGATCTTTCAGAGAGGTTAAAGTAAAATGAAACCAGACAAGAGAACAAAATGCAAGTCACAGACTTTACAAAGGAGGAAAATAAACTAGCATTATTGGCAAATTATATTGTCTACTCCAAAGACCCAAAGGAGTCAAATAACAAACTATTTAAAACAATTAAGGAGCTTGAAAGGGGCCATTTACAAAATTAATACTAAAATGAATGATTTTTTAATACACCATCAAAAACTCAGTCAGAAAATATAATGATAGATGATGCTATTCACAACAGCAATGTTTAAAAAGCACAATATATTTTGAATAAATTTAATAAGAAATGGACAGCCCTAAAAAACTATAAAATGCTGAGTATGAAAGATGACTTAAGCAAGAAGACATTTTTTCAAATTTTTTATTTTTATTTTTAAAGAAGCTTTAGATTACCCACACATTAACCAAAAGAATATTGAATTCCCATCCTAGGGAGTCCTGCTACATTATCTAATAGAATGGCAAGAATCCCCCAAGTCCAAGGGCAGTGCCTAGTGAAGAAAGACACCATTACACCAGGCCCTTGATATTGAAGATTGTACTTATCAAGCTTTTCTTAAGAAAATTGAAACTAAGCCTAGTATTATACATTGCCTAACAGTTACTTCCTGAAAGCCTTCTTGTTGCTCAAATGTGGTCTATCTCGAAGCCAAACTCAGCATATAAATGTACTACCTCCCCCCCTCCACCCCCATGTGGGACATGACTGCCTGGGATGACTATCCCTGGCACCGAGGGATTATTACCAAGTGCCAAGTAGCAGTGCATCCAGAAAAAGACCTAGACCAAAAGGGGGAAATATAAATACAAATGAGTTTTCATGGCTAAGAGATTTCAAAGTGAGTAGGGAGGTCATTCCAGAGGTTATGCTAATGCACGTGTCAGCAGGATCTCATTGACTGTCACAGTAAACAGTGCCTCAAACAGCAGGGCGCCAAGGGCTCTAGAGTCATCCAGACACTATAAGCAGAGCAGACAGGCTCAAAAATTCGGCACCCAGTCAGTGGGCCGAATTTATGCTCTGGAATTTATGCTCCCCAGTGTAACAGAGTTGGATTCATTTATAGTTTTCCTATACATGGCTCTTCTGCACCTTTTATTGGAACCTATAATTAGCACTATACTTGTTAAATATATGTCCCACAGACTTAAATCTTTGGTCTGTTCATGTGTCAGTTGAGCCCTGAATCTCAGAAGAGTTGCAACACCTACTCTCCAGTTCACTGGACTCACCCAGGACAACTAATAGGGAGATGATGATGGACAACGCCCATCCCAAAGAACAAAGACTATCTGCAACTGAAAGCAAGATAGTTCCAAACAAGAAGACTCTTAAATAAGAGAACACCTTAAATGAGTTGTCTATACTTATGGCTCCAATTTTGTCCTTTTCTTCTCTCTCTTGAATCCATTCCAATCAGGCTTTTTTGCTCCATCACTCTACTACAATTGCTCTTATTGAGGTGTCTGATGATCTCCACATTGCTAAACTCAAACTTCAAATCTCAGTCCTTAGCTCATGACCCATTGGCAGCCTTTGACAAAGAGGATCCCTTCTCCTGGTTTCACTTGGCTTCCAGGAAACTACACACATCTAGCTTTCTTCCTACCTTTCAAGCCACCTGTTCCCATGCTTTTGCTGGCTTCTTACCATCTCCTTCCTCTAACTTAGGCTACCCAGGGCTAAGTCCACCCTCATATCTCACCATGTCTCATGGCTTCAAATAACTCCAGTATCTGACTTTCCAGTCAGGATCTCTCCCCTAAAGTCCAGGCCTCTTTAACCTCATCTCCTATTCTCCTATTCTTCTCTGTCCAATTCACTTCACTCTAACTAAAATGGCCTCTCCTGTTGCTCCTTGCACATAGCAGCATATGCTTACCTCAGGATCTTTGCACTTGCTGTTCGTTCTGCCTGGAATGCTCTTTCCCCAGACATCCACATGACTTGTTTCCTCCCTTCCACCAGGACTTTACTCAAGAGTCTCCTCAGGAGGCCTTCCCTCACCATCTTACATAAAATAACACACACAAATGCTTTATATTTCCATTTTCCCCTTTAGCACTATGGCTATATATTTGAATACTTTACTTATTTATCTTGTTCATAGTCAGCCTCTCCTACAACATACATCTTCCCCTACATACTCCAGATCAGCCCTGATTGATAGAAATATAAAGTTATCCACATACATAACAAAATTTTCTAGTAGTCACCTTAAAATGCAAAAAGCAACAGGTGAAATTAATTTTAATTGTATATTTTATTTAAACCAATATATATAAAATAGTAGCATTGCAACATGTGTCACTAGCCATGTTTAAATGTTTGGTAGCCACGTGTGGCCAGTGACTACTTATTGGACAGCACAGCTCTAGAATGTAAGCTTCCTTGATGGCAGAGATTTGTGACATATACTTGCCACAATAACTAGCAAATGATTGGTACACAGCAGGTACTTCAGAAATTTATTTGAACGAATGAATGATTCAGTATTATAAATGCATTGATTCTCCACCCAATATCCAGATATTCAATATACTCCTAATCAAACTACGATAATGTTTTATAACTTTAAAAAAAAGATTTTAAAGATTATCTGTCAAAAACAAGGGGAAATAAAAAATTTCTGAAAATAAGAAAACAAGGAAGTTGTTATCTACTAAAAATTATAAGAATAAAAATGTGTAAATATTTATAAATTATATATTATAGAAATGTTAAATATAGGAAAAGAATAAATATTAAAAAACCATAAAAATACTAGATTAATATTTTTTATAATTTTAGGTATAGAGAAGAACTTTCCAATTTAATCATAAAAGCCAGAAATCATAAAAGGAAAATAGTGATAGGTATTGGCAACATGCATGAAAAGGTAAATATTCCTAATTTTAAAAATCCTTACAAATGAATAAAGACAAAACACTGCAACAGGAAAATGGGCAAAGGATCTGACTAGGCAGTTCTAGGCAAACGCTAAATTGTAAGCTCCATGAGGACAGGACTGGAATTATTTAGAGTCCTTCTACCAAAACAATTATTAAACAGGCAGGAACTGTCTGAAACAACTATTTTGAAACTCTGGAGACCAGAAGACCACTGTATAGCATCCAGGGAAAAGCAGGAAGAAGAGGCTGATAAATTACAGTAAAAAACAGTAAATTGCTCTCTCTACCTCAAGGCTCCTGGCACCCATCCCCCACTCTCCTGGCAGGCTGCTGTGGAGTCCAGTCCCTGACTAGCTTGCTGGTGAAAGAAAGGGACATAAACATCCTCTTTCCAAAAACCAGGGGTGGGCACAGCCAATGACAGATCATGGCTTTTTATGAGCGAATTCAGATTGCTGGAAGCCAGCGTTGAGGGCAGCCATTGTTTCAACCCACCAGGACAGGGACCATGGAGGTGGAAACTTAAAGAGGCTGTACTTCTTCAGGGATGTGGGGGACAATTAGTTGAGGGGCTGCATTTGCTGGGAAGACCAGGAAAGCTCAGCTCTGGGGAGCTGTTGGAGAAGCTCTTGGTGCCCTTCCTGATCCCCTCCCTGGGGCACTTTGGAGCCAATCTGTACCCCCTGCTTGGGTCCCTCACCCTGTTTTGGCTGGGAAAGGCTGTCTTGGGAAAGTCCTCTCTGGCATGTCCCTCCTTTCAGAATTTGCCCTCCAGGCAAAAGCAGCTTGAGACAACAAAAAAAGTACAAGAATCTATAGAGGCAGACAGTCTGGGACAAAGGCTTGCTGGCTTCAAACACCCAGGAGAGGGAGGTCTGTCTTCTGGGAAACAGAGGGGACAACCAAACTCCTGTAAACAGGAGAACACCTAGACAGTTAACAAGCAAAAGCCCAGGACAAGACAGAGGCCTAGAAAGACAGGGAAAACCCTGCACACTGCATTTGCCCATGGAAGACCTTCATGATAGGAGGGCTGAAGCTCAAGAAAATCTCTGTCTTATCACCAGCTGGTTACAAAATCAAGGAACAGATATCTTGGGGAATTAATCCAATAGTTAACATTTTAAAATATTAAAGTGTAAAGTGTGCAACAAGAATAGAAGACAAAGAAAGAGGAAACGATGGCCCCTCCAAAGGAAGAGGATAAACAAAGCCTTTAAAAAATGATCTTAAAAATGCTCAAGGAGATAAAGGAAAATACAGAGAAAGAATTAAGGATACCAGCAAACAATGAATGAGCAATATGATAGCCTTAGTAAATAAAAAAATTTAAAAGGAACCAAACAGAACTACTAGAGTTGAAGACCACAAAACTGAAATAAAAAGTGCCCAGGAAGGTTTCAATAGCAGATTGGAGCTGGCAGAAGAAAGAATCAGTGAACTCAGAGACAAGACACTTGAAATGAGTCAGGCTAAGGAATGGAAAGGAAAAAAAGAAATATTAACATAAAAAATAGACTATGATTATGGGAATTCTACACATGTGCATGATTGTTTTGTAAGTTCACAACTTCTGTAATGAAAATATGTTTAAAAAATAATAATAATAGGATGGGTTGGGGCGAAAAAGACACCAAATGTAAGATATGGACTATAGCTAATAAGATTTTGATAATATTCTTTCATAATTTGTAACAAATTTTCACAATACCAGGTGTTGGTGGTGGGTTGATGTATGGGACCCTTGTATGATGTTATGCATGTTTGTTTTGTAAGTTCACAACTTTTACAATACACTTATTGTTTATGTATGTTCAGGTATGAATGACATACTTCAATAAAAGTTTTTTAAAAATAGACTATGATATCTCTGGAACACCATCAAGCATACCGATATACAAATTATGGGAGTCCCAAAAGGAGAAGAAGAGAGAAAGGGATAGAAGGAATACTGAAATAAATACTGACAAAGAACTTCTGAAACATAGCAAAAGATGTGAATATGCTCATCCAAGAAGCCCAAGAACACCAAACAGGATAAATATGAAGAAAAATATATCCCATCACATATTAATCACACAATTGACTGCAAAGGACAAGGAGAGAGTTCTGAAAGCTGCAAAAGAAAAGCAGTGTGTTATGTACAAGGGAGTCCCAATTGGATTGAGTGCCAATTTCTCATTAGAAACCATGAAGGCAAGAAGGCAGTGGATTGAAATACCCAAAGTGCTGAATGAAAACAAGTGCCAGCCAAGAATTTTATATCCAGCAAGACTTTCTTTCAAAAATGAGTGAGAGAGTGAGATGGCGGCAGAGTAAGGTGCTCCTAGAATCAGCTCCTGCTACAGGGCACTTAGTAATCACCCAGAGCTAACTAAAACGTGTTTGGGGGCTCCAGGAGACCAGAGGTGCATCCTGCAGCATCCTTGAAAGAGTGGAAGGAGGAAACTGCCCATCTGCAGAGAAGATTCATAAGTACAGCCCTCCATGCCACAGAGACCCGTGCCCATCCTCCACTGGAGGCACAAGCCACCTCGGGAGCTGTTCCATGGCTGGAATTGGAAGTTCCACTTCCCAAAAACAGGGGAGGAAGAGACGGTTGGGTACCAACTTCAGCTACTGATTAGTAAATTCGGCGGGCTAAACTATAAACCTAAGAACAGCTAAAGTTTGAACCTGTCCAAGTCAGAAAGAGGCTGGTAGCCACCATCTTAACTCCATGCCTGACACGAGGGGAAGCAGGGCTGACTGAAAATCACAGTGCTGGTAGGGACCGGCTTCTATACATCTAGATCAGATTGCCTCTCTAGCGTAAGCCCCAGGCCCACCTTGGACAGGGATGAAGCTGGGGGGAGCTGCGCTAGCCTCTCCCGGAAATAATAGGCCACGCCACACGCGGAGGCTGATGATCAGCCTACTTCGGCAGTGCAAGCCACCCCAGGACCTATTCTGTGGCAGGAATTGGAAGCTCCAAATCCCAAAAACAGGGGAGGAAGAGACGGTTGCCCACCAATGTCAGCTACTGATTAGTCAGTTCAGCTGGCTAAAATATAACCTTAAGAACAGCTGAACCTTGAACCTGTCCAAGTCAGAAAGAGGCCAGTAGCCGCCATTTTGACTCCACCCCCAGCATGAGGGGAAGCCAGGCTGACTGGAAATCACGGTGACGGTAGAGACCGATTTCTTTCACCCAGACTGGCCTGCAGCCCTAGCCTAGGCTTCAGCCCACCTCAAGCAGGGAGGAAGCTGGCAGGCCCTGCAACAGCCTATCCAGGTAACTGCAGGTACATGTGGCTGGCACAGACTGAATAATCAGAAGTCTACCAGGGCAACTGTGGTCATCTTGGACCTGCACTGCATAGATTGCTGCCCACATCTGCAGCAATATCCCCACCCCAGGCAGGGGAGAAAGGGGCCTGAAGTTTCATCAGTCTCTCTGGGCAACTACAGTCTAGGCCTGCATGTCATGGATAATTCCACACAGCTGTGGCTCCGTCCCTACCCCTGGCAAAGGAAAAAGTTGGGAGAAGCTTCATAGGTCCTTGGGGCACTGAGGGCAGCTTGAGCCTCCACAGCTTATAGCACCAACTACATCCTTGGCTCCTACTACACAACCAGCAAGAGAAAAAGGGCAAGAAGCCCTAAAGACAAAAACTGTACCCAGAATAAATACTCTAGTAAGCCAGATGCCAAGATACCAACAAAAAATTACAATCCACACCAAGAAACAGGAAAATATGGCCCAGTTAAAGGAACAAGATAAGCCTCCAGATGACATAAAGGAGTTGAGATAACTAATCACAGATGTTCAAACAAATCTCCTTAATAAATTCGATGAGATGGCTAAGGATATTAAGAAGACATTGGATGAGCACAAAGAAGAATTTGAAAGCATACACAGAAAAATAGCAAATCTTATGGGAATGAAAGGTGCAATAAATGAAATTAAAAACACTGGAATCCTATAATAGATTTGAGGAGGCAGAAAAAAGGATTGGTGAGCTTGAAGAAATGGTCTCTGAAAGTGAACATACAAAAGAATAGATGAAGAAAAAACTGAAAAACTTGAACAAGGTCTCAGGGAACTAAACGAAAGCAAGAGACATGCAAACATACATGCCATGGGTGTCCCAGAAGGAGAAGAGAAGGGAAAGGGGCAGAAGGAATATTTGAAGAAATAATGGCAGAAAATTTCCCAACCCTATGGAAGGACATAGATATCCATGTCCAAGAAGCACAAGGTACTCCCATCCGAAAAAATCCGAATAGACCAACTCCAATACACATACTAATCAGAATGTCAAATGCCAAAGACAAAGAATTCTGAGAACAGCAAGAGAAAAGCAATGCATAACATATAAGGGATACCCAATAAGATTAAGTGCTGATTTCTCACCGGAAACCATGTGGAAGCAAGAAGACAGTGGTATGATGTATTTAAGATACTGCAAGAGAAAAACTTCCAGCCAAGGATTTTATATCCAGCAAGATTGTCTTTCAAAAATGAGGGCAAGTTTAGAATATTCACAGATAGACAGAAACAGAAAGTTTGTAATCAAGAGACCTGCTTTGCAGGAAATACTAAAGGATGTGCTGCAGCATGAAAAGAAAAGAGAGGAGAGAGAGACCTGGAAGAGAGTCTAGAAATGAAGATTATAACAATAAAAGTAACTAAAACTATTAAAAGAGGGGCAAAAATAAAATATGACAGATAAAACTCAAATATCTAGGAATAAACTTAACCAAAGATGTAAAGCACTTGTATTCAGAAAACTACAAATCATTGTTAAAAGAAATTTTAAAAAGTCCTAAATAACTGGAAGAACATTCCATGCTCACAGATTGGAAGACTAAATATCATTAAGATGTCAATTCTACTCAAATTGATATACAGATTCAATGCAATCCCGATAAAAATTCCAGCAGCATTTTTTAAATAAATGAAAACATGATTATCAAATTTATTTGGAAGGTAAGGGGTCCTGAATAGCCATAAATATCTTAAAAAGGAAAAGCAAAGTTGAAGGACTCTCATTTCTGGACTTTAAATCATATTTACCAAGCTATAGTGGTAAAAAACAGCATGGCACTGGCATAAAGACAGACACATAGACCAACAGAACTGACCTGATGGTTCAGAAACAGACCCTCACATCTATGGTCAAGTGACTTTTAACTAGCCTGTCAAACCCACCCAGCTCAGGCAGAACAGTCCATTCAACAAATGGTGCTGAGAAAACTGGATATCCATAGCAAAAGAAGGAAAGAGGACCCCTATCTCACACCTTATACAAAAACTAACTCAAAATGAATTTAAAAACCTAAATATAAAAGCAAGAACCATAAAGCTTCTAGAAGAAAATGTAGGAAAATATCTTCAAGGCCTGGTGGCAGGTGGTGGATTCTTAAAGGAGATAAGAGGAGGACTGAGATGGACTACTGATATTGTATATAGAAGTTTTAATTAGCTTTACTGTAAAATTGTGGAAATGTGCAGAGTTGATGGTAACACATTTTAGTGAGTAACAGCTGGTTTATAAATGGGGATGTGGCTGAAAATGATAGCCTAGGGATGTAAATGCCAATTGACAGAAAATTAGAGAAAAATCTAGGGACTGAATTGCACAGCAAACCCAGAGGTGGATGAGAATTGTGGTTGATGGTACAGATACAAGATTGTCCTTTGTGAGCTAGAGCAGGTGTACATCAGTATTGCAGGGTGGTGGGAATGTGGAGAAGCATGGGAAAAATACAACTGGAGTGACCTATGGACTGTGGTTAACAGTAATAATGTAATATTCTTGCATCTATGCCAAAGATGTACTGTGTTGATAATGGGGGAGTGTGGAAAATGTGTGCAAAATGTATGCTATGGACCTGCTATGGACCTGGTAATCAGATGATATTATCTCATAATCTGTAACAAATGTTCCACCACGGTGTGGTGTGTTGATAGAGGGGTGTTGTTTGGGAATTCTGCACATGTGCATGATTGTTTTGTAAGTTTACAACTTCTGTCATAAAATATATTTAAAAATAATAATAGGGTGGGTTGGGGGAAAAATACACCAAATGTAAGATAAAGACTATAATTAGCAGTAAGAGTTTGACAATATTCTTTCATAACTTGTAACAATGTCTCACGACAACGCAAGGTGTTGGTGGAGGGTTGATGTATGGGACCCCTGTACGATGTTATAAATGTTTGTTTTATAAGTTCACAACTTTTACTATATACTTATTGTTTATGGTTCATGTATAAATGATATAAAAATAATAATAACAGGGTGGGTTGGGGGAAATACTTTGGTTAGTAGTACTATTTTGAGGATGCTCTTTAATCATTAGTTAAAAATGTTTAACAACAATGCAAGGTATTGGTGGTAGGGTGAGGTATGAGAGCCCTGTATGATGTTATGTATGTTTGTTTCGTAAGTTCACAACTATTACTATACACTTATTGTTTACGTATGTTCATGTATGAGTGATATACTTCAATAAATTAAAAAATATACTTTTAAAAAATGAGTAAGAGGTTAAGATATTCTCACACAAACAAAAGCTGAGGGAGCTCATCAGCACTATAACTGTCCTTAAAAGAAAGCTAAAGGGAATTCTTTAGACTGAAAGGAAAGAACACTAGACAGAAGTTCAAAGTAGCATAAAAGAATAAAGACTTGCAGTAAAGATAACCATTTGGGTAATTATAAATGACAGTATTATTGTAGTGTATTGTTTGGTATGCAACTCCACTTCTTCCTACAGGTGCTAAAATGCAAATGCACAAAAAGGAATGATAACTCTACGTTTCTGGACATACAGTGTACAAAAATATAAGTGGTAATAAGCACAAAAAAGTGGGGAGACAGAGGGATATGGGAAAAGTCTATGTGCATGCTACTGAAGTTAAGTTGGTATCAAACCAAATATAATTGTTATATATTTAGGATGTTAAATTTTAAACCCATGGTAACCATAAGGAAAATAGATTTAAAAAACATCCTGATACAAAAGAGAAGGCACTCAATATGGTACAACATAAAAATAAAATAATTATAAAAGTAGGCATTAACAGAAGTGAGGGCAAAAAAGTTATGACAGAAAAAGACTAAACAGCAAAATGGCAGAAGAAAGTTCTCTATTATCAGTAGCGACTTTAAATACAAGTGGTTTAAACTTTCCATTCAAAAGGCAGAGACTGGCAGAATGGATAAAAAGCATTACCCAACTATATACTGTCTGAAGAGAGTCACCTTAGATTCAAAGATACAAATAGGGTGAAAGCAAAAGCCTAGAAAAAAAATATACCATGCAAGTAGGAACCAAAAGAGAGCTGGGGCAGCTATACTAATATCAGATAAAATAGACTTTAAGTCAAAAACAGTTATGAGATATGAGAGGCACCAGGTTCGCTTCCCGGCGCCTCCTTGTGAGGGCAGGCCGGCTTGCGCGGCGCCGTGGGCTGATGCAGCAAGACCTCACAGTAAGGGGGAGATAAGCAGACACAGAGAAGACACCCAGCGAATGGACACAGCAGCACAAGCAGCAATGGGGGGGATAAATAAAATAAAATAAATAAATCTTTAAAAAAAAAAAAAAACAGTTATGAGAGAGAGAAACAAAGACAGTCAATATATACTGAAAGGAGAAAATTCAACAAGACAATGAAACAATTATAAATATATATGCATGTAACAGCAGAACCACAAAATATATGAAGCAAATATTGACAGATTTGAAGGGAGAAGTAGTTCTACATTAATAGTAGGAGACATTAATACATTACTCTCAATGGTGGATAGAACATCAGGTCAGAAGATCAATAAGTAAATATAAGTTCTGATACTCTAACCCAAGTAGACCTCACACATATATATAACACCTCACCCAACAAAAACAGAATACACATTCTTCTCAAGTGCATATGGATAATCCCCAGGATAGACCACACGTTAGGTCACAAAACAAGTCTCAGTAAGTTTAAAAAAAAAAAAAAAAAAAAAAAATTGAAATAACACAATGTATATTCTCCAACCACAACAGAATGAAGTTAGAAATCAATAACAAAGAAAATTGGAAAATCTACAAATATGTGGAAATTAAACAAGATACCCTTAAACAATCATTGGGTTAAAGAGGAAATCAGCAGCAAAATTAGGAAATATCTTGAGGTGAATGAAAATGAAAATAAAACATACCAAAACCTATGGGATGCAGCAAAGACAGTACTAAGAGGGAAATTACAAGAGAAAAGAAGAAATATTTCAAATCAGAGCACTAACTGAAAAATAACTAGATAGAACTAGAAAAAGTTCTAGAAAAAGAAGAGCAAACTAAACCCAAAGTGAGCAGAAGGAAGGAAATAAAAATTAGAGTAGTGATAAATGAAATAGAAAAAAAAAAAAATAGATTCAACAAAACCAAAAGTTGGTTCTTTGAAAAGATCAATAAAATTGACAAATCTTTAGCAAGATTGACAAAGAATAAAAGAGAAATGGTACAAATAACTAAAATAAAAAATGAAAAAGGGGACATTACTACTGACCCTGGTAACATAAAAAGTACTATAAGAGGATACTATGAACAACTGTATGCCAATAAATTAGATAACCTAAGTGAAATGGAGAAATTCTTAGAAACAAAGTATCTACATTGACTCAAGAAATAGAGGATGTCATCAAAGCAATTACTAGTAAAGAGTTGACTCAGTCACCAAAAACCTCCCAAAAATGAAAATTCCAGGACCAGATGGCTTCCCAGGGGAATTCTACCAAACATTATAAGAAGACTTGACTTAATTCTGCTCAAACTCTTCCAAAAAATTGAATAGGAGGGAACACTCCCTAATTCATTCTATGAGACCAAAATCACCCTCATACCAAAGACAGATAAAGATACCACAAATAAACTACAGGCCAATATCTCTTATGAATATAGATGCAAAAATCCTCAACAGAATACTAGCAAACTGAATCCAACAGCATATTAAAAGCATTATACACCATGATAAAGTGGAATTTATCCCTGGTATGCAAGGTTTGTTCAACATAAGAAAATCAGTCAATTTAATACACCACATTAAGAGAATGAAGGGGTAAAAACCACATGATCATCTCAAATAGGGGTGCTACTGAGGCCTCCAGAGCCATGTGGACACTACAGGTAAGACAGACAATCCCTTGAAATCAGCACCCCAACCGGTGGGCCTTATCCTGAAATATATGACAACCTATTTTCCGACTGTAACAGAGTTAGACTCATTTACAATTTTCCTATACATGGTTCTTCTGCCCCTTTTAGCTGAGCCTATAATTAGCACTATACCCATTAAATGTCTCAGAGACTTAAATCTTCAGTCTGTTCATATGCTGGTGGAGCTCTGAATCTCAGAGTTGTGGCCAACACCTACTCTCCAGATATTGGGCTCACTCAGTACAACTAACAAAATGATGATGATTGACAACCCCCGCCCCCAAAAAACAGAGAGTATCTACAACTGCAAGCAAAACAGTTCCTTCCATCTGCCCTATAATATCTAAGCCCCCTTTCAATCTGAGACAGAGCAGGCATCACGATCCCAAATTCTCAAAGTTGAGGATTGAACAAATTTAAGGAAGGGTGGGATGCAACCATGGACAAAGTAAACTTATTAAAATTGTAATAATGGAAGAACATGTAACATTGTTATAAAGATAGTGGTTACCAGAGGTTCTGATGGGAGAGAAAGGGAATAATAGGTGGAACATAAGCCAGTTTTAGGGCACTGGAATTAAGTACAAACCACAGTGTAAACTACAGACCTTGGTTAGTAGCAATGCTTCAATATTTATTCATCAATTGTAACAAATGTACCACACAATTTTAAGATATTATTAATAGGGGAAGATGTGGGAGGGGGAGGGGCTATACATGGGAATCCTTTATATCCCTTATATTTTCTATATAACTTTCCCGTAATCTAAAACCTCTTTAAAATAAAGTTCATTATATTTTTAAAAAATCACATTGAGATACTATTTCACACCCATTAGAATGACTGCTATTTAAAAAAAAAAAATCAGAAAATAACAGGTGTTGGAGAGGATGCAGAGAAAAAGGAACATTCATTTGTTGCTGGTGGCAACGTAAAATGGTGCTGCTGCTGTGAAAGACAGTTTGGCGGTTCCTCAGAATGCTAAGTAAATACCACATGACCCAGCAATTCCACTGCTAGGAACATACCCGAAAGAACTGAAAGCAGGGGACCTGAACAGATATTTGCACACCAATGTTCTTAATGGCATTATTCACAATTAACAAAAGATGGAAGCAACTCAAGTGTCCATCAACTGATGAATGGATTAAAAAAAAGTGGTTTATACATATAATGGAACATTACTCAGCCATAAAAAGGGCCGAAGTCCTGAAATATGTGACAACATGGATGAATCTTGAAGACATCAAGTTGAGTGAAATAAACCAAACACAAAATGACAAATATTGTATGACCTCACTGATTTAAAACAATTACAATAAGCACACTCATTGAGTTAGAATCTAGACAGGGTGGGGATAAGGAATGAAATTCAGGCCTAAAATGTACAGGGTTCCTATTTGGAATGATGGAAATGTAATGGATGATAGTGATGGTAGCAAAACATTGTGAACACAATTAACAGCTCTGAAATATATATATATATATACATGTAATTAAAAGGGGAAATGTTGCATTGTATATATTGCAACAGAATAACAAATTTTAAAAAAAAAAATCCATGAACTATACTACACAAATATAGTTAAACATGGACTTTAATTAATAGTACAACTATAAAAATGTGTATCATCAATTGTAACAATAAGGCAATGTGTTGGTGGTGGGGTGGTATATGGGAATCCTGTATTTTATGCATGATTGTTCTGTAAACCTACCATTCCTCTAATAAAAGAAAAAATTTTACTTAAAAAAAAAAAGATAATAGTGGGAGAAAGAAGAGAGGGGCTGTGGGGGTCATGCAGTCTAAAGATGTTCAATTATTATGCTAGGAAAAAAAGAGAAAATAATGGAAATGCTCATCAAAAGGGGATTGATTAAATCATTTTCAATTCAGTGGAGCACCTTTCAGTCACTAACAGTAATGATGATGATTAGCATGAACTGACTTGGAATGAAGTCCCCAATATATTGTTGAAGTTTTAAAAAGCAAATAATAGAACAGCATGTTTGTGTGATTTTATCAATACATAATTGTTTATCATGCATGTGAGTGCCCGTGTGTGTGTGTGTGTGTGTGTGTGTGTGTGTGTGTGTGAAGACAGACAAGATGTTCAGTGAAAAGGAAATTCACCTCTAGGTAATGGCATTTCAGGTCATTTTTACCCTATTCAAGTTCTATAATATTTGTGTTTTTCTCCAGTGAGCTTGTTTATTAGAAGTAAAAAAGCTACTCTCTTTCATTTAAAAACAAAAAAGTTCATGGAGGGAAGGAGAGATAGGACTGTAGCAGGAAAGGAATTTGGGGTAAAGGGAGAAGCTGAGGTCGATGTTTTACGGTAAGAGAGAGAAGAGAATGTTAATGGGGAAAGAACCAGGAAAGCATGAAAGACTGAGCAGCAACTACGGACGAAGCAGTAAGAGTACCCTGAAAAGAGCCGGAAATGGGGAAGATTTGGTTTCTACTCTCAGACAAGAGAGTTAAGTGCCCGCAAATATAAAAATAACTCCAGACGGGTGACGCATGAGCTAGAGAATGCAGGGGAACAGTGCCAACCGGAGGGAACTGGAAATGGCGTTGACTTCAGCTTCCAAGGAGGTGGGGGGGATCTCTCAGCACAGAGATGGGTGGGGAGGAAAGCACCGCCTGCACAAAAAATGGCAGACCACTCTGATCAACACGTCTTAGATGGGGGTGAAGGGCCAGTAACAGATGAGACCAGAAAATTAAGCTGGACTTCTTAGTGCAGAGACTTGCAGATGCCAAGGACTTGGACCATAACTC
>JAQZBX010060468.1:0-17299 GCA_029593785.1 Cabassous unicinctus | reverse complement strand
AATGCATATCTTTGTGCTTTTCATGTTGCCATTCAAATCTCTAAGTCCCTGTTGGATTTTTTCTCTCTTTTTACCTATCTGTTCTACTATCTTTTTGATTTTAGATGTACTGTCTTCCACGTCACTGATTTTCCCTCTGACTGTTCATATCTGCTGTTATGTGCTTCCAGTGTATTTTTGAGTACTTGGGTTGTGCCATTCATTGCCATCACATCTGTTATCTTTTTATGTAGGTTTACAATTTCTTCCATATATTCTCCCAGTGTCTTCTTAATATCCTTAATCTCTTCCTTCACTTCATTAAGTTGATTCATGATATTTGTTTGGACATATCTGTTTAGTTGTTCTATGTTCTGCATCTCCTCCTGGTTTTTAGTTTGTTCATTAGTCTAGGCCATGTCTTCCTATTTCTTAGTATGGCTTGTAATTTTTTGTTGGTGTCTAGGCATCTGTTTATCTTGAAACCACTCTGCACCCTCCCAGACCCCTCGTCCTCCCAGGGAATCAGCCCTCACACCCCTCAGAACAGGGATTCAGTGTTTCCACCAAGGTTATTTGCCCTGAGGGTGGGGTATATGTGCCACTTCTAGCCACAAGGGCCAGCAACTCACAGTTTTCCTTTGGCTTCTTTATCTTTCCAGTACCCTCCTATACGACTCAGAGCACCTTCCCGTTCTATATATATCCAAAGCAACTGGCAAGGAGGAAGACATCTGTTCTCTTCTTAGATGCAATTTATCAGGAGTTTTACCTTCACTTAATATCTTGGGGTGGAGGAGACAAGCCCCTCTCAGAGGCCAGGAGGTTTAATAACACTATTTGCTATTTTGGCTTCTTTGTCTCTCTGTCCTTCACTCTCCTGGGCATTTTGATGCAGGGTCCTTGTATGCTGTACCCCAAAGCAGGTCCCCCAAGGCAGCCTTTGGCTCTTTGTCTATTGTTTTAGTGAGCTCTGAGCCTTATCTTCCAACCCAACCATCATATTGCCACAATCTCCCCAGTACCACCACTTTTCTACCCTGAATACTTTCCAAGTTAGGCAAAAAAGAACCAGGTGTTCTGCATCAGAACTTCAGGTTGCACCAGACAGGTTAGAATGGATAAACACAGAAACATTAAAATAAAGTCAACTCTGTTCCCTTCAGAAATAGGGATCAGGGTCCTACACAGGGAATGCAAACTGCTCTCTTCAAGACTGTCATCAAGTCAAGGAAGAGGCAAGGCAAGGGTAAGTAAAAATGCCAGAAATGTTCGGTAGAATTCACCAGTGAATCCTTCACAATCTGGAGAATTAGTGGGGAGTTCAAAAATTATTTATTCCATTTCCTAAGTAGTTATTGGGATAGAAAAATGATCTATTCCATAGTGGGTGAATTGTGGTAGTTTCCATGATTTGTAGTGAGATCCTTGCTTTAAGTCCTAATATTTGAAATTTGTATCCTTTTATTTTTGTCAGTCTTGCTAGAGTTTTGTAATTTAATTGATCTTTTCAAACAACCTGATCTTTATTTCATTGATTTTTGTACTGTTTTTCTGCTAACAGTTTCAGTGACTGTACTCTTATCTTTATTATTAGCTTCCTGTATTGTCAGGGTTCCCTAGAGATAGAAAATTAGGAGATACACACGTATACACAGAGACACACACATTCATTAAAAGGAATTGGATCACATGTGCATGGAAGCTGGCAAGTCGAAACTGTAGGACAGGCCACAAGCTCGAAATTCCAATTTCAAAGACCTTAGTCCAAATTCACTAGGGGGAGCTGGGTGACTGGAATTTCCATCAAGAAGCCATGTTGAATTTGAGGAATAAATTCTTCTTTTGAGCCCTAAAACCCTCACTTTTGTCTTTTAAAATCTCCAACTGATTGGATGAGGAAATTATCCAAGATACTGAGGACAATCTCCTTTCTTGAGGGTATATGCATTAAACTAACTGATTATAGATCCAAATCCCGTCTACAAAATATCTTCTCAGTAATAACCTGTGCTTGTCTAAATAACTGGACACCATCACTTAGCCAATTTGTCATATATAATTAACCATCACAATTTTTTTTTTTGCTTATGGTTTGTTTTCTTATTTCTAGATTCTTTAGGTGGGAGCTTAAATTATTGATTTGAGACTTTTTCTCCTTTTCAATGCAGGGATTTTTTCACTAAATTTCCCTTTCAATGTTGTTTAGCTGTGTCCCACTAATTTTTGTACGTTTTTTCCCATTCAGTTCAATATAATTTCCCTTGAGACTTACTTTTTGACCCATGTATTGTTTAGTAGTGTGCTGTTTATTTTCCAAATATTTGGAGATTTTCCTATTTTTCTTCTGTTATTTTTTTCTAATTTGAGCCCATTGTTGTTGGAGAACACATTATCTATGGTTGCAATTCTTTTAAATTCACTTAGGTTTATTTTGGACCTAGAATATGATCTAACTTTGTGTATATTCCCTGGGCACTTGCAAAAAATGTATATTCCTTTTTGGGCTTATTATTCTATAAATATTAATCACACCAAACAGGTAATTGATAGTCTTGTTGAATTTTTTTATATAATTGCTGATTTTCTGTCTAGTTGTTTTATCAATTGTTCAGAGAAGGGTCCTGAAGTCTCCAACAATAATTATCAACTGGTGTATTTCTCCTTTCAGTTCTATCAATTTTTCCTTCACATATTTTACAGCTCTATCATTTGCTGCATACACATTTAAGATTTCTATGTAATCTTTGTATATTGACCTTTCTGTCATTGTATAATGATCCTTTCTGTCTCTTGTAATTTTCTTTGCTTTTATTCTACTTTATCTGATATTAATATAGCCACTCTTCCTTTCTTTTGATTAATGTGTTCATGCTATCTTTTTCCATCCTTTTACTTTCATTTTGCTTGTATCATTGTATTTGAAGTGGATTTCTTGTATACAAAATATAATTGGGTCAAGTTATTTAATTCATTTTACCGATTTCTGTCTTTTGTGGTCTATGCTCGGGGGCAAGGCCCCAGGATGTGTATATCCATTGTGGGTGTTGTACCACACGGATGAGAAATGGTTGTGTGGGATGTTGTTGGAGGTGTGGGCGGTGGGGAACATGGGAATCCCTGTAATTTCTGAGTAATATTTAGGTAATCTAGGCACCTTTAAAAAAAATATATATATATATAACAAATAACATTTATGTAAACAAATGCACATATATGCATATGTATTTATATATCATTTTACAAATAAAAAAATGATATATTTTGACCATTTACATTGTAATCATTGAGAGCTGAAGGTTATCTCCTATTTTACTTTGGGCTTTCCCTTTGTTCTCTATGTTTTTCTGTTTCTCTGCTTTCTTTTTCCTGTCTTTCTCTGAGATACCTGAACATTTTTAAAATTCCATTTTAATTTATACATAAAGCAAGTGATAGCATTTTAAGTGGATATTCTTGGTACATTATACATACATAATTTATCACAGTCTACATGTGTCATGATGCCAGTTCATTTTACCCCACTTATAACATATTTGTTTTAAATATTTCTTCTACATACATTGAAAATCACATCAGAACTACATTGGAGAGTGTAAAAAAATTGTTTAATCCATCAAACATAATTTAAAAATCATGAGAGGAGAAGGCTATTCTACTGTATTTAGCCATATTTTTGCTTATTGTGTTCTTTGTTCTTCTTGATGTTCCAATGCTCCTTCTTTTATCTTTTCCTCTCTCTTTAGAGAGCCCTTTTTAGATGTTCTTTTAAAATTGGCCTGGAAAAATTCTCTATATTTTCCTTTCTTTGTGAATGTCTTGATTTCCCCTTCATTTCTGGAGGATATTTTCACTGGATAAAGAATTCTGGATTGACATTGTTTTTTGTTTGTTTGTTTGTTTTTGTTTTTCAGCACTTGAAAATATTGTGTCACTTCCTTCTGGAATTCATTGTTTCTAATGAGAAATCCACTATTTCATGTGTTTTCCTTCTACAGCTAAGGTGTATTTTCTTTCTTGCTGCTTTCAATATTTTTTCTTTGTCTTTAGGTTTAAGAAGTTTGACTGTGAGTCAGGTGGATTTGTTTGAGTTTATCTTATTTGAGGTCTGCGCAACAGCTTTAATCTGTATATTACCTTTTGCCAAATTCAGGAAGTTTTCATATGTTATTTCTCCATGTACTTTTCCAGTCCTGACCTCTTTGGCACCTCTTTTAGAACTATGGTAACATGAATGTTAGATCTTTTGTTATAATCCTACAGATTCTTGAGACTCTGTTCATTTCCTTTCAGTTTAATTCATTGTTTTTCAGATGGGGTAATTTCTATTGTTCTATCTTCCACTTCATTGATTCTTTCCTCTTTCTTCTCAATTCTTGTGTTGAGGCCATCCATTGATGTTTTAAATTTTAATTATATTTTTCAGTCCTAAAATCACAATTTAGTTTTTCTTTATAGCTTATTTACTTTACTGATATTTTCTATTTCTTTGCTGAGCCTTTCTATTTTGTAATTTGTCAAGTGTGTTCAGCATTGCTCATTGCATCATTTTATGATGGCTGCTTTAAAATCATTGTTAGGTAATGATAAATATGTATTTTCTTTGTGTTAGAGTCTATTGATTTTATTTTTTCATTTAGTTTGATATCTTCTTGGTTGTTGGTATGATGAGTGGGTTTTTAATTGACAACCAAACATTTTGATTATTATGTTATGAGACTCCAGATCTTATTTAAGCATTCTGTTTTAATTGGATTTCTCTGTCTTTGCTCCAGCAGGGAAAAGGGAGTAAGCCACCTCATTAATTCTAGGTGGGAGTAGAAATCTAGGTTCCTCTCTAGGCCTCACTAGTGGGGTGTGCTCTTTTTTACTGCTTAGCAGAGCAGGAGTTCTGACTTCCCACTAGGCCTCCACTGATACCTCACTGGTTTTGCAAGGTAAAAGTGCCTCATTATTCTCTCTACATGGCTTCCATTAGCATAACATGGGGCATAGCCTCATTCCTGCTGGGCAATGGTAAAAGTCACAATTCTCCATTAAGAAGGAGAGGGGTTCCTTACTGTCATATGAATGTGGAACTCCAGGCTCCATACATGGTCTTCACTGACACCATTGTTTAGAGTGTCTTGTTACCGTCCAATGGGGATGAAAGTCCAAGATACCCACTGAGAATTCTCTGACACCACCTGACCAGGGAATGATTGCATGCCTTGTTATAGCCTGGTGAGTATGGAAGCTGAGGCTTCCCACTTGGCCTTTGCTATCATGGGTGGGGATGGCTCTTGAGTACAGTAGCTATAGTTTACTAATTTTCTGTCTTGCTAGGTTGCCCCATTCCTGTTTGTTTGGCTTTGGAGAGTTTGGGGTTTTTGTTTGTGCCATTTGATTTTTCCCAGTTGCTGGCTTCTTTAGCTTCGAGAGTTAGATACATGAGGCAAAAAGAAGCTGGAGAACTCACCACTGTGTAATTCATTGGATCCTGAGGTCCCCAGGTAGAATGTCATCTTCTCATGACTCTTCAGAGTCTTCTTATGTATGTTTTATATATAATTTCGTGGATTTTGTTTTACATAGCATGAGCTATAGAGAAAAGTACATGTAGTACATCTTTATGGAAGATAAAATTCAAATCAGTTTTAAAAGTTGATTGTAGCATTCACGTGGTGAATTGAATTAGAGAAGATATTAAATGTGAACCTGGAACTCTCAGGGGAGGGCACTAATGTCAATCCTATTATGTTTTATCACTTGGTGTTTAAATTGTTATTTTCCTGACTCAAAACCCTCTTGTAGAGAAGGAAGGGAGGTAAGAAGTTAACAGGCATTTTTTGCTGAAGCCTCACAGAACTGCAGATAATTGATCTAAATGGTATTGGACTGACACTAATATGGTGGATTGACTCAGATGAGTAAGGAGGCAAGCATAGGTGCCTGGACTTGAGAATCCTCAGGTTTCCTTTTTGCTATTTATACCAGTATAGTTGAAATATAATTTAGAGATTCTCTAATCAGCTGTGCCAACACAATATATTTGGAATAGCCAAGAGCACAACATTTCCTCTTTTAGTTGAACTCATGCCCAATATTGGGTTGGGTGCGAATTTGCTTAATTAAGGCAGCCTGGTTTCATACTTTGTGTGCAGTGCAAGGCAATATCTATCTATATACCAAGTGGCAACAACACTAATTGCTTGGTGTAAAAAATAAACAAAACACAACAAAACAATGGACAGCTTGCAAGGCAAATTTCTGATGGTTAAGGGAAGAAATGGAAACTTGTAAGAAAATAAAGCATACTGGATTTTAAGTTGCTTTTGCAATGATCATATTTATATTTCATCATAATCTATTTTGTTACATGTGTGGTTATGTTATTCCTGCTATTGTGTGGCTTTGATGTTGAGATGGGACTTTTAAATGGAGAACAAGAGAGGAGGCATAGTCAGGAAATCTCAAGGACATATATAAATCTGTTACCTCAGAGAGAGGGCAGTCTGTGGAGCTGAAATTCTAGAGCTCTTTTAAGCTCAAAATGATTCCAAATCTGGAATATTTGGGCCAGATTTTTGGTTTGGCACAGAGTGATAATTGATTCATCAACCAGAAGAGATACTTGTTCCAAGAATTCTCAAAACTGATCTTCAAGAGCACTGGTATAGGAGTTAGGAGACCTAAGTCCTGGTCTATCTGAAGATATTACTGGGTCAAAAGAATAATGGGTGCCTTCAATTAACTTAAGAACTTTGATGCAGAGGATGAATAAGAATTGCTTTAACTGTGTGGTTCCAAAAGCCAGATAAATGAGTAGAAGCTATTGGGAGACAGATTTCAGCTTAAGAAAAGAAGAACTATTAGGATTGCCAAAGAGGAAACCGGATTCCTTGAGAAATACTGAGTTCTCAGTCACTGGAAGTGTGTGGGCAGTAGCTGGACATCCACCTGAGGAAAACTTTACAGAGAAAATTTAAAGCATCATATGGTAAGGGTAGACTATATAATCTTTAACATCCCTCTAGTGCATGTTTATTAAAGAAAGATGGAACAGAATAAAACTGGGTCATATTCTCCCACTAGACCGCTACTCCTCCACCAGCTGTCTCTATCTCTGTTGATGCACTATTATGCTATCAGCATCCCAGGATCATAAATAGAACCATTTATCCCCCCAACCCCGCATTCCAGTTCAACCAGCTATCAAGTTCTATAGATTCTACCTTCATACCATCATATCATTTCTTGAGTCCATCCCTCACTCCATTTGCATTGATCCTGTTCTAATTTAGATGCCTATGGTAGTTTGAAACTTTATATATCCCATAAAATCATGTCCACAAAGCTAATCAATTCTTGTGAGTGTAAACTTATGGTAAGTAGGACCTTTCTATAAGGTTACTTCAGTTAAGGCATGACCCAGTGTAAGGTTTTTTATTTTATTTTATTTTAAAAGAAGCTTTAGATTACATAAATGTAACATCAAAAGTAGAGGAGATTTTCTATATGGATATCCAACCCCCACACACTTTTCCCCATTAACAACATCTTTTATTAGTGTGGTACATTTGTTACAATTGATGAACACATGTTGAAGCCTTGTTAATAACCACGGCCTATAATTTACATTATGGTTTACACATTGCACCACACAGCTTTATAGGTTTTGACAAAATGTATAATGGCCTGTATCTGTCATTGCAATGTCATGCAGTACAATTCCAATGTTCCCAAAATGCCCCGTGTTACACCTATTCTTCCCTTTCCCTCCCCTCAGAGACTCGGGTGACCACTGTCTCTATATCAATGTTACAAGTTATTCCATTACTAGAATAATAATAAGTCTACTTTACTTTCATAGTTGCATCCCTCCTGATGTTTATTCATTCCTCAAACTTGAGGATTTGGGGATGGTGATACCCACTCTGCTTCCTCTTATTGGAGTCCTTTATAAGAGAATGAAATTCAAAGAAAAAGAACATGGAAGCAAGAAGCTGAAATCAATGAAATCCAAAAGATAAGGGAGAGACTGGAAGACACTGCCACGTGCCTTGCTATGTGGCAGGATAATGAAGGATCACTTTGATTTGTACATTTTTCTCAGTTTCAAAACTGTATGCTTGTAAGCTGATAAATTCCCACTGTTAAGCTAATGCATTTAATAACATCTCCTTTGAGCAGCTTAGCAAATTAAACAATGCTTTTACTTCAGTTCTGGAACATTTCAACAACCTCCTAACTCCTGAATATAGCTATCAGAACAATAATCCTAACATACAATACAAATGATATTACTCTCCTGCTCAAAAGATTTCAATGGTTCCACAACACCTTTAGGGAAAAAAAAATATTTATCCTAACATTCAAAAGTCCTCCAATATCTGGTCCTGACCTACTTTTCCAGATGCACCTCCCTCTACTTTTCTGCATTATAGCACTGCTCCAGCCAAACTATAATATTGAATGCTCTCAAAACAAACCTTATGCTTCACCTTTTTTCCTACTATGTCTCTGGTTGTCAAAATCATATATCTGCCCTTCAAGAACCAGGTAAAATGCCACCTCCTCCAAATGGCCCATCATAATTCATCCTCCTCTCCATCGCTTTTTGGAAGTATTTTTCCCCTCTAAATTCTAAGTGTACTTTTGATTAGTGTTTTCTCAGTATAATTTTATCTTTTTACTTTGACCTTATCTGTGTTCCATTTAAAGAGTGTTTCTTATAAACAGCACATGTTTGGATCTTGATTTTTTAATCCAGTCTGACAATATCTGACTACCAAAAGTAATTTATTTGCAACTTTCTTGTGATTCTAATGATTTTCTAGCTTGTATAGCAACAATAAAATAGTTTCTATTTTTTGATATTTACTATGTCAGCCACTATTATAAGTATTTTACATATATTATTTCATTTATATCTTTACAACCACGTTAGAAAGTAGATACTATTATTATCCCCATTTTATAGACAAAGAATTTGAGGATTAGAGATGTTAAATATTTTGTTCAATTATAAACAAAAAGGTTAAGTGATATGCCTAATAATTAAGTGTGGAGGACTAGGAGGACTAGGAGCTGCTACATTTAAGTTCCATCAATTTTGCTTGTTCCCTGCCCTCTGTCTGGAATACACTGTTTGGGTAAGGACAAATTTCTACCTTATTCCAACCATACCTCAGAAATCCTAACAATATTTGTTTTAGTTTGCCAAATGGCTGCCAAAGCAAAGTACCAGAAATGGGTTGGCTTTTATAAAGGGAATTTATTTGGAATAAAAGCTTACAGTCCCAAGGCCATGAAAAGTCCAACACAAGATACCATAAGAGGTGCTTTCTCCCCAGAGTCAGCTGTCAAGTGGTGAAGCCTTGCAACTCAGCTGTGGGGAAAACTGGAGTCTTTTCACTCTCACATGGCAGAATCAAACATGGCAGCTTCCTTTTTCTGTGTCTCTCTCTGTATATCTCCATTTTTTATTAGACCCAGCAAGAGGGTAGAGACTCAACTTGAGTCACGTATAACTGATGTAATCCAGTCAAAATGGTCTCATACCCACAGGAATGGATTAGTTTTCTTTTGGGGAAACATTAAGAATTTCAAACTGCCACACCATTGTTTGAAATCAAGAAACCAGGAGGGGAAGATTAGAAATGATCAATGTGAACGACAGAAATGAAGGAGGGAATATCAGAAAATTTCATAATTTCAGGATGGGCATAGCACTGAGACTGTGAAGACATTACTAAGCTAAAGTCTTGGCTCCTTTACTTCCTGGCTGTGTGGCCTTGGGCTTTTCTTCTGCTAAGCCTCAGAAACTAGATTGGGATATGAAAAAAGAAATTAAATTAAAAATCCACAGATCTGTCAAGAAAGACCTGACTTTTGGTGTCTATCAGTATCAGAATCCACATCACTTCTGGCCTCATGTCTGACCTCTGTGCATCCTTTGGCAAGCCCCTCTACTCTCAGGGCCTCACTGAACCCATCAGTGACATGCAAAGATTCAACTGGTTCTTCTCTAATCGCTCCTTCCACTCTGATACCCTGTGGAAAAAATACTGGATAAATTAGACTAGCTGGTCTACACAAAGGAGCCAGTGAGTAATTTGGAAGACTTAAACCATGACTGTTTCCTTCCTTGTCCTAGAAAGCAGTCAACTGTGCCATGAATCATCATCATTGTCATCACTGTTACCAAGAAACATTTCCTGTGGTCTCTTGTGTACAAATTATGGTGGGGAAGATTAATATTTAAGAATGTATAGTATACTTATAATACCTACTTAATAATTGGTTACATTTATGCAACACATAAAAATTTACAAATCATCTTCATGCCAAATTAACATCATTTCATCACCATAACAATTTCTTGAAGGTGGTACCTATTATTATATCCATACTGCAGATAAAGAAACTAAGTTTGAAGTGATTTAGTAATTTCTCCCAAAGTCAGACAGCTAAAAAGTTAAGGGGCTACCTCCAACACCCAGATATATCTGAATCCAAGCCTTTTTACAATATCGTACCTGCATTGACACCATACATGACAATTAATAAAAGACCTTTACATATTTTAGCTGAATTGATTGGGTAGGATACTGTCGCTGCACTCACGAAATTTATACTCTGCTTGGGGAAGTCAAATATAAACATAAAAGATGAAAAGTACCAAGTCTGTGGTACAGAGAGTGGGATAGAGGGGAAGGAAATAACCCTGGAATGGCACAAGTGAAGTAGTCCCTTGAAGAAGTAAGGCTTTCATTGGGTCTTGGATGATGAGGGGTTTTGGATAGCATGAGAGAAAAGGAGTAGGCCTTCCAATTAGGAAGAATAATCTTTGGTGTTGAGGAAGAGGATGCCAAAGGCATGTTTAGGGAATGAATGAAAAAGTTTGGTTAGATCCAAATATTCATTTGGTAGGGGAACGAATATTCAAACATTTGGGAGAGTTTATGTTGTGGAAAGTCTGGAATGAGAGGTTATTTACATCCTATTAAACATTAATATTCCATTACCTTCTCAGGAAGGTCTATAAGGACCATAGAAAGGTCAAGTGAATTGCTGAAGGCCACACATCTTATTCATGGGTCCATGGCAGAGCCACGATTTGACCATGCTTTCCTCTCCCGTTAGCCAGTGCCTTTTCTAACAAAATTTAGTGTCTAATCTTATCTATTTCAGAGATAATTAGAATCAATGACTTATATGAAACATCAGGCTGTTTGGGGAGATGTTTTTTTCACTATAAGTCTCTTTAAAGCTCCTGGTCAATAATATTAACCTTTCTTACTTTGTAGGGGTTAAGAGGCTATTCATCAACCCCAACTCCCCAGCCCTTCTTCAGGCCAATAATCAATTAAGAAACATTAGGTTTCTAACTGCCTGAATCCATTCTCAACATTCCCTAGACTCATCAGGGACTATGAGATTTCCTGAAGAAAATGAGACATGGACTGGAAGAACTGGGTAGAGTGTTGGGAGAGTTGGTGTCAAATGCAATAAGATATCAAAGAAGGACATTTTCTCCTTTCTCAGGGCTTTTAAGAATGTCGACTTTTAAAATAAATGCCAATTTTAAAAATGAAGAAATCCTTTTTGTCTGTGACTGAAACACTCTTGAAGTTTCAGGAATCATCTTTGCTCATTGCTCCATTTGCTTTCCCTCTCAGCTCCCTGGGGCCAGCTCTGTTGCTTCTCATGCTTTTCCCACTCCTAGTCTCCTAGTTCCCAGAAGCTCATTCACTGATGCCCACATTGTTAGCAAACCACAATCACTGATAAATAACTAGAATTTGGGGCACAGCACTATCAGGAATTTCATGTTAACTATAGGGTCTGTATGTGTACTTGGCTATTCATTGACTGAAAAATATCTTTACTAAACCACCGATTGAAGTTTCAGAATGAGCAAATTAAAATGGCTTCAGAGAATCTGTCCTTGACTTGGAGAGGAACCAAGGAATCAAGCTGTTCTTCTGACACGGATGAAAGGGCCCATCTCAAGAATATCTGAACCCACTCAAAATTTCGAAAGAACATGATCTTAAGGCCAAAGCCCTGGGAGATATCTTCTGCAGAGGCAGATGGAGAGTTACAGGGAAAATACAAAATTCTTGTCCATTTTCATCTAATCCCACGCAGATCTAATCTCATCCTTCAAGAAACATATCTCTTAATCGAATTCTGTGTAAAGAGAAAAGGGGGGAAAAGCACCTCAAATGCAATTTATGTTTTATTTTTAGCTCAATTAACCATCAGAGCCATTAACTGGGCTGTGGCTTCAGGGCTTCCCTGAAGGAAAGCTCAAAGGCCTTTGAGCTCTAATTCAAGCTCTCTATCCTTCTCCCTTGCTGAAGCAGTTTAGGGCTAGATCATTAAGACTCCAGAGTCCTCATTTTCATTTTTATTAAAATGCAGGTTTTAACAAAACCTAATTTCATGGGGACCAGGCCTGGAATCTTTGAGGTTCACAACCCCTATATATTTTACTTAATTGAATTGGCTGTTGTAGTTCAAGACTAAATTTTGCATGTGACAAGAATAAATTTTAGACTGGAAGGAATTTTAGAAATTACAATGATGTCCATACTTCTAATTCTGAACATTCTTTCAGTTGTGTTTGTAAACTTGAAGAAGTCAAATTCCCTTTCTTGGCCTTAGTTGTCTCTTATATTAGATGCAAGAAGGAAAAGGTTGATTAAATTAACGGTTCTCAAACTTTGTAGTATGTCAGAATCACTAGAGGAACATGTTTGAAACACACTTACCTAGGTATCAGCCACATTGATTCTGATTTAGAATCCTGGGATTTGGCCCTGAGACCCAGAATTTTTAAAAGCTTCCCATGTGATTATTATGGACACTACTGAAATTAATGCTTTCTAAACTACCATCCAGATCTAAAGATTAAGAAATAAATATCTCCTGAATAAATTTTGACATATAACTGGGCCATTTAGTTTTCTGAATTTTTCATATCTATTTTTCACTGCATTGAAACTAGCCAGAGTTCCAGAACTTCTGGTTGTTGATGAAGAAAGTGACTAAAACTGAAAGATCCATAAAAGTCACTAGAGAAATGCAGGGCTGGAAATGTGAGAAAAATAAGGAAATGGTATAATTTAGAGCCCTTCTCCAAGAAAGTTTTCAATTTTGAGCACTGCTCAAAACCTACTAACCCAAAAGTGGGAGAACATGTAGTATTTTCAATTTATGTAAAAGAAATTAGCTGAGGGTCACCTGATATGAGAGAGGCAAGTTTTGGATTAACATATTTCATGTGGTCCAGTTAGGGTTTCTAAATAATGAGACACCTGCATGATTCTCCTAGACACTCTGACCACTACACACTCCAGGGTCACCTGATGGCATTCCCCTGGACCCTAATCCCTCAAGAATTATTAAAATCAAGTCTGGTACATAGACTGTGTCTGCATGAGAATAACAGATCACAGCCTTCTCTTAAAATGCTGCTCTTGTCCACAGTGTTCCAGCCAACACGCTTTATCTCCATGGAAACCCCTGCTTTGGCTCAGCCCAAGGATTAAGATAACTTCATTACACACACCTGATAAGGGGAGGTATATTTGTTCCTGTTATTGAAGGACGGCTTTGTAACCCACAGATTTCATGCCCTAAACAATCACCACAAGGTGTCTGTGGCCTTCCTTCTCCTTGCTTCTCCTCTTTTCACTAACTGAGAATTTTGGAAGCTTGAACTTTGAAAGACCTGAAAAAATAATCCACCTCATTTCAAAAGCATACTTTTTACTGCTCCACCCCCCCGTGACATCATATTTTAGTCTTTATTGCAAGGAAGATAATAGCCTTTATTAATCAAAGATGGATTAGCCTGGTTAAAGATGGTCCACAGTGATAGAATTTGGACCAGTGATTGGAAACAATACAGAGACAGATTTCAGTACAAAATATTGGGGAAAGTGTGCAGTATTTTCAGAAGTGTCCTTATATGCCAAGTTCCTTTATGAGGATTTTTTTCACTTGTTACCTTGTTTAATCTTCCTGACAACCCAATGAGAAATTAATGCAGTGAATTGCAGTGCAATGCAGTGCAGTGCAGTATAATATAATATAAAATAAAATAATATCATATCATATCATATAACATATAACATATAAAATATAATATATAACATAATATAATATAACATAACATAATAGCCCTATTTCGCAGATTTTGAAATGATTTACAAAATCTCTCACCTAGCAGGTAGCAGAACTAGTATACAAACCCAGACCTCTCAAAATCTAAAGGTTTTCTACTATATTTTCTTCTAAAGTATTTAGAGTCTTGCATTTTATATTTAAATCTATGATCAATTTTTCGTATCAGTTATTTTGTATTTGTGAGGTTTAGTTTGTTGTCCAAATGGGTCTTTTTTAATATGAGAGGTAAAAGTTCAGATTCTGTTCTAGAGTGGAGAAGTTGAGGCATTGAAAAGCTCATTTGCTCTGTGTAATCATGGTAACTGTTGCCATCATTTGGGCTAAGTTGCATATCTCAAGAAACAATTGTCATATTTGACCAGTGGGAGAATAGTTATTCAATTCTTGAAGAAAACTGGGCTTAGGGAGTTTTCTGCCTTTGGGGAGGGACAATATGTTCAAAGTTATCATATCAGTAGAAAGTGATCTAGCATATTGTAGTAAGTGTCTCTGTCTGCACTCTTGAGCATTTACCCCAGAGAAAAAAACCTGTACACAAATGTTCATAATAGACAAAAGCTGGTATCAACCACAATGTTGTGAAATAGATGAATGATTAAACAAAGTGGGGTATATTCATACCCTGGAATACTTCACAGAAACAAAATGAATGATTGAAGGTAAAAACAAAATTTGAATGTATCTCAAGGGCATTGTGTTGAGTGACAAAAAAGTCCATCTTGAAAGTTCACATGATTCTATTTATATAACTTTCTTGAAATATTTGCCAGGGCTTAAGCTGGAGGGGACTGAGGCATGACTATGAAGGAATAACATGAGAATGATATATGGGGTAATGGAAGAATTCTTTACCTATTTGGTTTCTTAAACTTTTTATTTTGAAATAATTTCAAATGTACAAGACAGTTACAAAAACAGTATGAAACTCGTACAGAGAATTCCAACATACTCCCATCCAGATACACAGACACATCAATATTAACATTTCGCCATATTTGCGGCATCATTCTATCTGTCCATCTATCATCACATTTATCATCCACCTATCTATCATCTGTCAATTTTCTAAACAATTGACAATAGGGTTTTTACATTATGCTCCTTGAACATATAGTACTTTCATGTTCTTTTATTAAGAACAAGTATTTTCAATTATATAACCAATCACCTTAAGTAAAGTTAAGTTTAAGAACTTTAACAATGATATATAGCATTCAGTCTATACTCCAATTTTTCATATATCCTTATAATGTCCTATTGGGCCTTTGCTCCTCAATTATTAGATCCAGTCCAGGATAATGTATTGCTTTTAATTGCAATTATCTATTTAGTTGCTGTTTTTTAATTGTAGAAACATATATACAATATAAACTTTCCTATCTCAACTACTCCAAAGCACACCATTCAGGCGGATTAACATTCATAAAGTTGAGCTACCTTCACTACCATCTGTTACAAGAAATTTCCCATGACTCAAAAAAGATTCTGTATTCATTATTTATTGACTCCCTATTTCCCCCTACCCCCATCACACCCCTGGTAACGTTACATTACTTTCTGTCCCTGAACTTGCATGGTCTAGCTATTTCATATAATTGAAATCATAAATATCTGTCCCTTTGTGACTGACATTTCATTCAACTTGATGTATTCAAGGTTCATCCACATAGCTTCATGTATCAGAACATCATTCCTTTTTAAGGGTGAGTAATATTCCATTGTATATGTATACCACATATTGTTTATACATTCATCTACTGACAGCAATATGGGTTGCTTCAACCTTTTGGCTATTGTGAATAATGCTACTATGAACATTGGATACAGAAATATGTTTGAGTCCCTGTTTTCAATTATTTTGTTGCATACTTAGAAGTGGGATTGCCAGATCATTGAATAATTCTATATTTAGCTTTTTAAGAAAAAGCAAAATTGCTTTCCACAGTGGTTGTACCAATTTACATTCCACCAAAAATATATGAGGGTTCCTATTTCTCTGAATCCTCACCAGCACTTGCTATTTTCCACCACTTTAACAATGGCCATTCTGTTGGGTTCAAGGTGGTATCTCATTGTGGTTTTGGTTTGAATTTACCTAATAACTAATAATGTTAAACTTCTTTTCATGTACTTGTTGGCCATTTCATATCTTCCTTGGAGAAATTTTGATTGAAGTCATTTGACCATTTTTAAATTGAATTAAGTATCTTTCTATTTTTGAGTTGCAACAGTTCTATATATATTCTGGATATTAAATCCATATTTGATATATGGTTTCCAAATATTTTCTCCCATTCTGTGGATTGTCATTTCACTTTCTTGATAATGTCCAAAGATGCACAAAAGTTTTAATTTTGATGAAGTCCAGTTTATTTTTTTCTTTAGTTGCTCATGCTTCTTGTGTAAAGTCTAAGAATCTATTGCCTAATACAAGGTCTGAAGATGTTTCCCTATGTTTCTTCCAGGAACTTTATAGTTTTATTTCTTATATTTAGGTCATTGATACATTTTTAGTAAATTTTTGCATATTATGTGAGGTGTGGGTCCACATTTATTCTTTTGCATTTTGGATATCCAGTTTTCTCAGTGCCATTTGTTGAAGAGACTATTCTTTACCATTGAGTGGAATTGAATCTCTTGTCAAAAATTAATTGGCCATAAATTTGTGGGTTTATTTCTTTACTCTTAATTTTATTCCATTGTTCTATACGCTTGTCTTTCTGTCAGTATGACTTTTTTGGGTTATAGTAGCTTTGTAATAAATATTGAAACCTAAGTGTGAGGCCTCCAACTTTATTCTTTTTCAAGACGATTTTGGCTTTTTGGACTCCCTTGTCCTTCTATATGAATTTGATGATTAATCTTCCCATTTCTGCAAGAAGGGTGTTATAATTTTGATTAGGATTACATGAAATCTGTAAATCTTTCTGGGTAGTATTGATTTCTTATTGATATTAAGTCTTCCAATTCTTGAGCATAGAATATCTTTCCATTTATTGTTGTATTCTTTAATTCTTTCAGTAATGATTTGTAGTTTCCTGAATACAAGTCTGTTACATCCTAGGTTAAATTTATATCCTAGACATTTGTTTCTTATAGTTGCTCTTGTACAGGGACTTGTTTTCTTGATTTCTTTTTC
>JAQZBX010060467.1:0-17298 GCA_029593785.1 Cabassous unicinctus | reverse complement strand
CACTTACTGAATGAGAGAAACATATTTGGAATTCACATATCTGATATGGTTTTAATACCTAGAATATATTTTAAAAAAACAAACCTAAATCTCAACACAAAATACAGTGCAATGAAAAAAATGAGCAAGTCATTTGAATAGACATTTCTCCAAAGACTATGTATAAATAGAGCAAATGCTCATGAAAAGATGCTCAACAAAACTAGAAAAATAAGGAAATGCAAATCAAAACCACAATAAGATACCATTTCACACACTCACTGTAATGGTTATTATTTAAAACATCAATAGCAACAAGTATTGGAGAGGATGTTGAGAAATACAAACACTCATTCATTTTTGGTGGGAATGTGAAATGGTGTAGTCACTGGAAAATTGGAAGTTACTTAGATAGGTAACTATAGAATTGTCATATGATCCAGCAATCCCATTTAAAGGTATATATACCAAAGAAGTGAAAGCAGGGACTAGAAGAGATATTTGCACCCCAGTAATCACAGTGGCATAATTCACTCTAGCCAAAATTGAAAACAGACCAATCATCCATCAACAAAAGAATGTATGTATAAATGTGGCATGTACATCCAAAAGAATATTATTCAGCCCTGAAAAAGAATGATAGTCTGATACATGCAATGACATCATGGACATTGAAGATATCATGTTGAGTAAAATAAGTCATACACAAAAGTAAGTATATTGTTTGATCTCTCTTATATGAAAAAAACTGAAAATAAGCATACTCATAAAGTCAGAAAGGATATTATAGTTTACCAGTCTGGAGTGTGGGTGTAGAATGGGAAATTAGGCTTAATTTAAATGGAATATTTGTTTGGGGTAATGGATAAATCTGGTAATTGATAGTCATGATGGTAACACATTAAAAATGCAATTCTTTATTTTAAAATGGTTAAAAGGGAAAATTTTAGGTTTTGTATATGTTACCAGAATAAGAATTAAAAAACAAACAAACCCACAAACATAGGACTGTACATCACAGTTAACTGTAATATAACTCATCAGTTGTTACAAACTTATCACAATCTGGCAAAATGTAAATAACAGAACCTTGTATATATTTACTCTGTATTTTTGCCTGCTTCTTATGTAAAGGTACAACTTCTCTAATAAAAATTATTTAAAAAATCTTTATCATTAATTATAATACCATATGGGGAAAAGGGTACATGTGCACATTTTTTTGTTTTTTTTATATATTCATCTTAACATATTTTCCTGTTTCAGCAATGAAAATATGATGATTCTAAGTCCAGTTATCCCATTTCTGACTGTCTACTAGAGGGAAGTAAATACTCCAGAAAATTCATAATATATATGTGAATATGCAAATTACTACTCCTTTCAAATATAAAGGAATGTCAAGAAATTCTCCATTTAATGGTTCACCTAGAGGGTTTAGTGGGATGGTCAGAGCATGTGGCTCTTTCTAGGCAATTAGAAGAAGTTTGGCTTTAAATTTTGGGACAAATCATCTGATTTAGGTTTAAATACTGTTAGCAGTGGAAGAGTTCTTAGGATGCCAGATTCTAAATATTTGTTGAAGTTTAAGCAAAGAGGATTTTCTGACATGGGGTGTGAGAGAAAAGGGGACCCAAGAGGGAGCAGCCTAGTGATTCATGTTTTGTGGGTTAGCAGGAAGCTGGAAGACCCTTTTGCTTTGAACACCTATGCTTCTCCATACCACAAAAAAGGAACAAAAGTGGGAGGCCCTCCTGAAAACTGCCTGCTGTGCAAAAATCACCCTCTCCCTTCCCGCCTACACTCGAAGCTATTCCAGGTCCATTTACTTTAGAAACTTGTCAGCACACAGAGTCTTATATACTGCAATCTATCTCCTCTGAATACTTACTTTTCTAATGTAATTTTTACCCATTCCCATATGCTGAAAATATTCATCATTTCCCTCTGGATATTTTGATTATTCATCAGCAACATCCCCTAGAGTCCCAGCCTTTTCTCTGAATATCCTGTTAGTATTTTTGCTCTCTTTGAAACATGGTGCTCCTCTGAGTACCTATATCCCACTGCAGTCAGCATAGGTGGTGGTAGCCATGTCCCCTAATAAAAGATTTGCCCAGTTGCAAGGAAGTCAGCAGGAAGGTTCCGCCTGCCAGCATCTTCAGTCCCCGCTTAAGCTACGGAGAACATCCTTGACCAGAGTTTCCTTCCTCCCACCCCCATCTCTTTCAGGCTGAAGCCAGGTAAGATAGCTACCTTGCAGTCCATCACCAGGCAAGATCACTCTCTGTCATTCATCCAATAGAAACCAGGAGTTATGAATTCCATTTCCTGAGGGCGTACTGTCCACCATCGCTTTCCATTGAGTCAGCAAACCTTCCTGACTCCAGATGATCATGCCCAATTCCCAATGGCTCCCCATTGTCACTATCTTATGTGGGATGACCAGAGGAGGAAGGCTGTGTGTTTGCTTCTATGCAAACATAGGATCTTAATGTAATGATATGTGTCCTAAATTTAAAATTATAAGTTTGAAGATGATTGGTATACCTTTCTGAATTCTTTATATTGTCTTTGTTCCCATTATATCACCCCATCACACATATATGTTAACATTTGATACTTTGGCTGATAAAATCTCAGGGGGAATTGCCTGTAACATTTTCTGCTTTAATTAGGAGAACAGACAAATATCTTCACAAAGTTTTAAATAATTCATTGCCCTCAACCCACTCATGAGCTTTTTCACAATTAAGAGCTAATAGGGCATATTCTGTTCCTTAGAACAAGCCACATATATTTTCTTTTTCAGAGCCTGCAATTGACTGTTGTCCAAGATTTATAAGTTAAAGCATGTGGATTAAGATTTGTGTGTCCAAAAATAAACAGGAATTTTCACTTTTACCTTTAGCTTTTCTGATGAATAATAAATGTTATATTGCCTCTTTTATTTTAATCATTTGTTTATCACCATATTTCCTTTACAGATGTTCAATACACATGTGTAGGGAAATATTGTTTTGAAACAATAATATAATTTGCATGCCTCTCAATTTATCATGCTTACTTTTTTAAAAAATTTGCTTCTTTGTTTTTAGTAAAACACATATACTTTGTTGCCTTAAAGCAATTTTCTTTTCTCTCATTTGTCTTTGCTTTCTTTTCCCTCAAAACCAATGCAGAGGGAGAATTGTGTATTTTTTTTCTTTAGCTCTATAGAAATTTTAACATTTATGCACTTCCCAATTTGTGTAAAGCATTTAGGTATTTAAGTATCTGTAAAATGAAGCAATTCACTTCTTTCAGACCATGCACTCTCCATGGAACAGTGGGGAATACTTTGGTTTTAGGTGATTGAGACAAGGGGTACTCATTTAAAGTCAGTAGGACAAAACCTGGCCATGGCCAGAGGGAATTACCTGGTAGCAAATGGTGCTATTCCTTTATTTTCATCTGGGACTAGGCTTGGAACTCAAAATTTTCACAGAATAAATTTATTTTGTTTGTTTGTTATGAAAGAATCCTGTCTGAAGAAGATCAGTTAATATTGCACAGAGCTTTCCATTAAGAATCTCCATAAGTGTATTCAGGGTCAGGGGCAAGATAGAATCTGTTTCAGTGGCCACTCACCAACTCTCTCACAAAAGACGGCTGACTGGGGACAGGATCCAGCCCGAGTGAGCTGTTCTGGGAGCCCATGGAGCAGGAGCCTTTGAAGCATTGTTCTTTAGGGAGCTGGGCAGGGAGATAGATTGCTCAAGATAAAACCATGAGGTTTTAGCCCCATGACACCTAAGTCCCACCCCTAGGACAAAGAGCCAGGGTAAGTCCTGACTCCCACTGGCCACCCAGCAAGAGGGAACATTCTGAGAGCAGGAGGGTTCTGGCAAGGAGTGGAGAAGGGTTTCCTTTCTGTGGGTTTGTTGTCTGGACACCCTTAGTTTTTTGGGGAGCACACCAGGCTGAGAGGAGAAGTGAATATGCTGAAGAAGCCTGATTAACCTAACTGCCCTGGGATACAAAGGCTTGGTCTGAGAGAGGGTGGAGTCAGACAATTTAATAGTTCCATGCTGAAGACTATAAGAATTTCAACTCCCCTAAGGGAGTCAGGCTGTGGGAAGCACTTAATAAGTTTTCAAGAGCTTATTTAGTGTCCCCTTGGAAGAGGGCATGGTCTAGAAGAGGCTTGAAAAAACACCTCTGTGCCCTGTACTCAGTCATCAGGTTCCCATTTGAATTTCAAAAGGGAACTCAACCTGACCAGGAGAGGGGAAGGGGCATCTGCTCATACAGCCTGCTGAATACTGCTGCACTAAGAGATTAAAATCTCCCTTGGGGAAAGTGACCAAATAGCTTTCTGAAGAGCTGGCTGACCCAGTTGGAGGGGTAGCTCAGTGGAGGAATCTCTACCTTCAATGTATTAGTTCCCTGGTTTGATACCCGACTCCTCTAAGAGTGGTGATCCAGAGGGATATCTAATTTCCTACTGATACAATAGGCCAGGAAAAACATAGACATTGTTTTTGTACTAGTTTCTTTTGTTTCCATTATTTGTCCAAAAAAAAAAAAAAAAGTGTGCTCAAAAAAAATTTTAACTTAGTTTACTCTCTAAAACCCACCTCAAAACCTGCAGAGAGAAGTCTGCATGGCAATTTATTGATGAACACAGGCAGCCTTAGAGGCTCCACAAAGGCCCAAGAAGCAACAGTGAACTTACTTAGCTTTGTTTGACTGCTTGCTTGTGTGTTAGTTTTGGTTATTTTGGTTTTGTTTGTTTTTGTGTGTTGTCATTTGTTCCTTGTTTTTCTTTCCTCTTCTGTCCCTGCTTTTTAAAAATTAGGTGCAGTTAACTTGTTTCTTATTTGCTGTGTTTCTCCTTCCTTGATTTCCCATTTTCTGTGTATACTGAATTTGTCTACCAATGCTATCTCTTTTCCTTCCTTCATTTTTTATCTTCTGCTTTCTGTTGTGGTGCTTACATTCCACCATTTTTATTATTACTCATCTTTACTGGTTTTGATTTCTATCTTGTCTATTCTGTTTTGTATTTTTTTTTAACTTTTTTCTTTCTGTCCTTTCTTTTCTCTTTCTCTCTCATCATCATTCTGGCTTTTTAAATCATTCTATATATTTTTCTCTATTCAGTTTCCTGTTTCATTGTAGGTACTCCACTTTTTCATTGCTATTACTCCAGACAGCTTGCATGAGTTAAATATTTATTTTACTAAGTCTTATATGGCCCCTCTTCTAACTTTTGTTATTATTTCTATTAACCTTTTCTTTTCTTACCTCCTTTGATTTCTCTGGCCCTAAACTAATTCCTTCAAGGGAACATAGAAAACATCAAGGAAATAGAACAAGAAGAACAAAGTGTCAAAGAGAAAACTTAACACACACACTAAACCAGCACCTAAACAAAACTCTAGAGCAAAGAGAGAAGATAAACAACTGAACAAATCTATCAAGATAAATGATGCCCAGAGGGCAACATAAAATTATAAAATATACTAAGAAACAGGAAGACATGGACCAGTACAATGAACAAACTAAAAATGAGGAAGAGATGCAGAACATTGAAGAATTAATCAAACTTGTCCAAACAAATATCATGGACCAACTTAATGAAATGAAGGAAGAGATTAAGGATATTAAAAAGACACTGGGAGAACATACTGAAGAAATTGTAAACATACATAAAAAGATAACAGATATGATAATGATGAACAGCAAAATTCAAGAAATAAAAAAGACACTGGAATCACATAACAGCAGATTTGGACAGGCAGAAGAAAGAATTAGTGATGTGGAAGATAATACATCTGAAATCAAACAGATAGGAGAAGAGATAGATAAAAAGATAGAAAAAATCCAGCAGGGACTTAGGGATTGAAATGAAAACACAAATGCACCAATATACACATTATAGGTATCCCAGAAGGAGAAGAGAAGGGAAAGGGAACAGAAGGAGTGTTCAAGGAAATAATGGCTGAAAACTTCCCAAACCTATTGAGGGAGATGGACATACATGTCCAGGAAGCACAGTGCACCCCAAACAATATAAATCTTAACATGCCTACTCCAAGACATATACTTGTCAAAATGTCCAATGCTCAAGTCAAACAGAAAATATTCAAGGCAGCAAAACAAAAGAGACCCATCACATGCAAGGGAAGTACAATATGATTAAGTGCTGATTTCTCATCTGAAACCATGGAGGCAAGAAGACAGTGATATGACATAGTCAAGGTACTCAAAGATAAAAACTTCCAGCCACCAATTCTATATACAGCAAAGCTGGCATTCAAAAATGATGGAGATACAAAATATTCACAGATAAACAGAATTTAAGAGAGTATGCCAATAACAATCCTGCTCACCAAGAAATATGAAAGGAAGTTCTACAGGATGAAAGGAAAAAACAGGAGAGAGAGTTGGGGGAGAGTGTAAGAAAAACTAAAAAGACAAAAAGAGAAATAAAAACAACATATGACATACATAAACCCCAAAATAATGAGGCTGATGTAAGAAATTCATTTGGAGTAATAACACAGAATGGTAATGGCTTAAAGTCACCAGTCAAGAGATGCAGATTGGCAGAATGGATAAGGAAATATAACCCATCTATATGTTGTCTACAAGGAACCCACCTTATACCCAGGAATTTAAAGAAGCTGAAAATGAATGGTTGAGAAAAATTTTAAAGGCAAACAACAACCAAACAAAGGACCGGAGTAGCTATACTAATATCAGACAAAATAGACTTTAAATGCAAAACTATTTTAAGAGACAAAGATGGACACTATATATTACAAAAGGGATAATCTTTCAAGAAGACCAATCATAACCATTTATGCACCAATTCAGGGTGCCTCAAAATACATGAGGCAAACAGTAGAAAGGCTAAGTGGAGACATAAATGCCTCTAAAATTATAGTGGGAGACATTTGTACACAATTATCACCATTAGAACATCTCAAACCAGAATCAATAAAGAAACAAAGACTCTGAATAAAACATTAGAGGTTCTGGACCAAAGAGATATATATGGAATGCTACACCCAAATACAGCATGGTATACATTCTTCTCGAGTGCACATGGATCATACTCCAAAATAGAACACATTGCTAGGCCACAGAATATTTCTGAATGAATTCATAAACATTGAAATTATACAAAGTAATTTCTCTGACCACAATGGAATGAAATTAGAAATCACTAAGGGCTAGAGAACCAGATTAGGTAGAAAGAATGGAAATTAAATAACACCCTCTTAGACAAACAGTGGGTCAAGGAGGTAATCTAAAAAGAAATCAGTAACTACCTTGAAATGAATGAAAATGACAACACAACATATCAAAACCTATGGGATGCAGACAAAGCTGGACTGAGAGGGAAATTAATAGCCATAAATGCATATATCAAAAAAGAAGAAAGAATTAAAATTGAAGACCTAACTGCACACGTGAAGAAATTGGAAAAACAATAACAAACTAACCCCAAATGAAGTAGAAAGAAGGAAATAACAATGATTAGAGCAGGAATAAATGAAATAGAAAATAAGAATGCACTTGACTAATCAACAAACCAAAAGCTGGTTTTTTGAGAAGATCAATACAATTGAAAAACCCTTACTAAACTACCAAAGAAAGAAAAAGAGCAGATGCAAATATACAAAATAAGATGAGGAAGGGGATATGACCATTGACCCAACAGAAATAAAGACTATAATAAGACTATACTTTAACAAATTATATGCCAACAAGAATGATAACTTTTGAGGAAATGGACAAATTCCTAGAAAACTCACAAGCAGCCTACATTGCTGAAAGAAGAAATTGATGAACTGAACAGGCCAATTACAAGTAAAGAGATAGACTTGGTGATCAAAAACTTCCCAAAATAGAAGAGCCCAGGACCAGATAGCTTTACAGGTGAATTCTACCAAATATTCTGGAAAGAGCTAAAACCAATCATGCTTAAGCTCTTCCAAAAATAAAAGTAGAAGGAACATTGCCTAAGTCATTCTGTGATGCTAACATTACCCTAACACCAAAACCAAACAAAGGTGCCACAAGAAAGGAAAATTACAGTCCAATCTCTCTAATGAACCTAGATGCTAAAATCCTCAACAAAATACTTGCTAATTGCATTCAACAATGTATCAAATGAATTATACACAATATCCAAGTTGGTTTCATCCCGGGTATGTAAGGATGATTCAACATAAGAAAATCAATCAATGTAATACACCACATAAACAGATTGAAAGAAAAAAAATCAACATGATCATCTCTATAGATGCAGGAAAAGCATTTGACAAAATACAGCACTCTTTCCTGATAAAAACACGACAAAATATAGGAAGAGAAGGAAACTTTCTGAATATGATAAATGGTATTTATGAAAAACCCACAGATAAGATCATCTTCAATTGTGAAATCATAAAATCTTTCCCTCTAAGATCAGGAACAAGACAAGGATGCCCACAATCCCTGCTCCTATATAATATTGTCTTAGAAGTACTTGCTCTAGCACTGATGCAAGAAAAAGATATAAAAAGCATCCAAATTGCAAAGGAAGAAGTAAAAATTTCACTATTTTCAAACGCCATAATCCTATACATAGAAAGCCCTGAAAAATCTACAACAAAGCTTCTAGAACTTATAAAGTAGTTTAGTAAAGCCACAGGCTATAAGATCAGTGCTAAAAATTAGTAGCATTTCTGTACAACAATAGTGAGAAACCTGAGGAGGAATCAAGAAAAAAATATCATTTACAATAGTAACTAAATGTATCAAATACCTAGGAATAAATTTATCTGAAGATGTAAAGAACCCATATACAGAAGACTACACAACATTGTTAAAGGAAATCAAAGAAGACTTAAATAAATGGAAGAATATTACCTATTCATGGATAGGAAGAGTAAACATCATCAAGATGTCTATGCTATCCAAAGTAATCTACAGGTATAATGCAATCCCAATAAAAATCAACACTGTATTTTTTAATGAATTGGAAAAACTCACTATGAAATTTATTTGGAAGGGTAAGAGGCCCCAAATCCAGAAACATATTGAAAAAGAAAATGAAGTTGGAGGTATCACACTACTTGATTTTAAAACACACTGCAAAGCTACAGTGGTCAAAACTGCATGGCATTCGCACAGGGATAGACATACTGACCAATGGAACCAAATTGAGAGTTGCGATATAGATCTTCACTTGTAGAATCAACCTATATTCAACCACGCCATCAAGCTAACTCATTTGGGAGAGAATGGTCTCTTCAACAAATGGTACTTGGAGAAATGGATATCCATATGCAAAAGAATGAGAGAAGAACACCATCTCACACCTTATACACAAAACCACTCAAGTTTCATCAAAGATCTAAATATAAAAGCCAAGAACATAAAGACCTTGGAAGATAATGTACTGAAGCATCCACAGGACCTTGTAATAGGAAATGGTTCATGAATTTCACATCCAAAACATGAGCAGCAAATGAAAAAGTAGACAAATGGAATTTCCTCAAAATTGAAAACTTCTGCACCTCAAAGGATGTTATCAAGAAAGTAAAAAGGCAACTTACCCAATGGGAGAAAATATTTGGCAACTGTATATCTGATAGGAGCCTAATACTCTGCATATATAAAGACACCTACACCTCTAAAATAAAAAGACCAAAACCCCATTTAAAAAATGTGCAAGCAACCTGAAAATACATTTCTACAAGGACATAACACAAATGGCTAAAAAGCACATGAAAAGATGCTTGACATTGCTAGCTATTAAGGAACTGCAAATCAAAACTACAATGAGACACGGTCTGTCACCCATTAGAATGGTGGTTATTAAAGAAACAGCACACTATAAGTGTTGGAGAGGATATGGAGGAATGGGAACCCTCATTCACTGCTGAGAGGACTGTAGAATGGTCCAGCAACTATGGAGGACAGTTTGGCAGTTCCTCAAAAAACTAACTATATATCCTCCATATGATCCAGCGATTTACTGCTGGGTATATACCCTGAATAATTGAAAGCAAAGACAGGAACAGATATATGCACACCAAAATTCATAGTAGCATTGTTCACTATTGCCAAAAGTTGGAAACAACCCAGGTGCCCACCAACAGATGAATGGAGAAACAAAATATGGTAGATAAATACAAAAGAATATTACTCAGCTTTAAGAAGGAATAAAGTGCTAACACATGGGATAGCATGGATGAATCTTGAAGACCTTATGTTGAGTGAAGCAAGCCAGGCATTGAAGGATGAACATTACATGACCTCACTGATGTGAATTAAGGAAATTGAGCAGTCTCAGAGAGCTATTGTCTGTAAAATAAGTTTGCATGAAATAGAAAGAGAAGAGAAGGCTGTGAGCCATCACCCATATGGATGTAATCTATGGTAAATTGATAGAGTGTAGTCACGTATTGAAGGGATAGGAAAGGAGTGTCATGATATTATTGGGTTGGGTGATACAAGGTTGACAGTTGGTTAGATTGGGAAGCGTGGGTTTGAAGGTCCAGGATACTGGGGGGACAGTTAGGAGAGGGACCAGGTGAACACTGTGGATTTGTGGGTATGAAGTGGAAAGTATAGAGGTGGGAATGCTCTTATGGAAATTTGACAAGGAAGGGTCACTGGTTCAGGGTGTTGGTTGGGTGGGCATTTGGGATAGGGCACACCTAGAGCAGGAATCTAGGGAGTGTGTGTGTTCATTCTGTCATCATATGTTGTATCAGTGGGTGTAGACACACATAATGAGAGGGAAAGAGTTGGACTCCCATCTTTGGGATGACTAATTTATTCAGAAATAGACAGGCAGGAGTCTGTCAAGAGCCAGGGTGGTTCCTAATAGGGGAGGACAAACCAGTGTGTCAAGTCCTCTTGTTGCATGTAATTATGAATATTGTCATCCAACGAGTCAAGTCAGTGGGTCTTTGTGGGCCCTGGGGGTATGGGGTGGGAGGAATAGAATAGATCATACAGGGGGTATTTATTAGTCAGTAGAAATGTTCTTCATTACCATACAGTGATGGACACAGGACATGTTAAATATCACCCAAATTTATAAAAGTGTATAGTCTAAAATGTAAACCATAGTGTAAACCATTGACAATGTTTAGCAGCTATATTTCACTATTTATATATCAGTTATAACAATGCTACCATCCAAACATAAAAAGGCATTAATATGGGGGGGAGGAAAAGAGGAGGATGTTGTGCATATGAGAGTCTCCTGTATTCTGCATGTGAATTTGCTGTGACCTAAAACTTCTTTAAAAACAAAATAAAAATAGTGAGACACTGGGGAATGAGAGGAGGAAGGTGCCACATTACAAACTGGACACCAGATATTGAAGTGATGAAAGACAAAATGTCAAAAAAAATTTTTATACTTTCATTTTTTAAATATACCTATCTTTTAACTTTATTTTAGTTTTAGTTTTTTTTTAATTATGTATTTAATTTCTTACATTTAATCTTACCATTATTATTTCCTTTTCCTATTAATTGTATTCAGCTACTGTGATGGCTTCATTTTGAAGAAGCTTTGAATCACAGAAGGGTTACAACTGGGGTGGGGGATGATTGTTGATGTGGGGTGTCAGGGATGGAGCATGCATGGGAGGAATCACATGAGCATAAATATAAGGTATATAAAAATGTTCAGATGTTCATAAGGCATTGTCACTGTGGGTGGAGAATCACTCAATAAAAGAGAGAATACTGAATTCTGATCTTGGAGCACTCTGCCACTTTCTCTAAGGGAGAAGCAACAGTCTCCCAAGTGCAGGGGCAGTGACTGGCGAAGGAGGATGATTCACTGATGGATACTTGATATTGATGACTATGCTTATGAGTCTTTGCTCTTGAAATTGAAACATAGCCTATTGTTATGGGGTGCCTAAGGGTTGCCTCCTATGAAGCTCCTTGTTGTTCCAATATGGTCTTTCTTAAGCCAAACTCAGTGTATGAATGCATTACTTTCCTCCCAGCTTGGGACATGACTCCAAGGGCTTAGCCTCCCTGGCAATGAAGGATTACTGCCAAGTGCCAACTGGCAATTGACTGGAAAAAGACCTTGAATAAAAGGGGGAAATAGTAAAGACAAATGAGTTTATATGTCTAAGAAACTTCAAAATGAGTCGGGAGGTCATCCCAGAAGTAATGCTTACGCACATCTCAGTAGGATATCTTAGAATTCTAAAGTGGATATCACCCCCAAATAGTGGGGCTCCTGAGGGCTCTGGAGATGCCCAGGTCCTATGCCAGGGAGGACAGCTTCAGAGTTTGGTACCTTGCCAATGGGCCCTACTTTGGTGTTTGTGTTCCTGAGAGTGACAGAGTTGACTCAACTATGTCTTCCCGGCACATGGCTCATCTGTCCCTTCTATTCAAACCTATACTTGTTGCTGGAGTTTGTAGGGGTATGTCCAGAGACTTGAGTGTTTGGGTTGTCCATGTGCTGCCTGGGCCTGGAACCTCAGTGGAGCAGCAACTCCTACTCTACAGCTCATTGGACTCACCCAGGACAACTGGTGGAGAGATGATGATGTACAATGGCTGTCCCAGGGAACAGAGAGGGTCTGAAACTGCAGGCAGGATAATAACATCCATCTTTCCAATGGGATATAACCCCCCTCTCAATTGTAGGTAGAGTGGACATCACCATCCCAGACTCCTCAGGATTGGGGAAAGAGCTATGGACTAGAGTGGGCTGACTGGTATTTTGTTATACACATATTGTGATTCAAGCAATGGAAGAAATTACAACATTGATGTGGAGCCAGTCGCTGTGGGAAGCTCTGGGGCAGTGAGATGGAAAAGCAGTTGTAATACAGGGGTTTTTCAGGACTTGGGAATTGTCCTGAGTGACATTGCAATGACAGATATAGGCCATTTTATATCATCATATAACATGTGTGGGAGAGAGTGTGATCTACAATGTGAACTGTGGCCCATGCTTAATGAGAAAGCCCCAGGATGTGTTTATCAATTGCAATTAATATGCCACACTAATGCAGGTTGTTTATGTGGGAGGTTGTGGTAAGTGTAGGAGGTGGGGCTTATGGGAATCACTATTTTTTTTGTATAACATTTATGTAATCTAAGTATCTTTTAAAAAATAAATTAATTTTAAAAATAAGTGTATTCAATATAAGGCATATAATTATTCTCAATATTAACTGACTGTATAGAAGTTTGGAATTGTTTATGAATTCCAAAAATAGATCTTGGATTATATTTGTAAATTGATCTATTCCTCTGGATTCATTAGATTACATTGGATTCAGAAGTTTCGCTCTTACTTGATTAAATTATCATTAAGGCTTTGATTGGGCCACCTCAGTAAGACATTGAGCTTCCACACCCTTGGTGGGTGGAGACTCACAGAGAAAACAAGACAAGAGTATTTAATTAGAGTTTTGATGTGGAGCCTGTGGAAGTAAAGACAAAGAGATGGAGGACACAGTAGAGTTTTAATGCTGGAGTTCTGGGAAGTAAATACACAGAGAAGCAGATATATAAGGAAAGAGAGAATGATCCATTAGACACAGGAGAGGCCCCAGGAAATGAGATGAGCCATTTACTTGATAGTTTCTAGCTGGCTTTGTGGAGAGAGCAGAGCAGGTGAGCCTGGAGAGAAAAGATCCCTGGGAGAGAGTTGAGACCACTCCCAGCCTACAGTTGATATTGGAGGAAGCTATGACAATGGAGGCTTAAGAGGAAGAGAATGACTGAAACCTTGCAGATATTGGCAGTCATCTTGCTTCAGCACATGCCATTAGACTTTGGTAAGGGAACTAACTTCGATTTTATGGCGTGATTACTGTAAGTGTCTACCCCAAATAAATACCCTCTTTAAAAGCTAACAGATTTCCAGTATTTTGCATCAGCACTCCTTTGGCTGACTAACACAGAATTTGGTACCAAGAGTGGTGTACTGCTTTTTCAATTACCAAAATGCTTGAATTTTTTATTAATGGGTAAGGGCTATTTTTTGAGCAATTGTGAGATGCTTGACAGAAAAGCTTAAATAGATTTGAAGAGACTGTTGATAGTAATATGGACTCTAAAGAGACTTTTTATGAAGACTTAGAAGTAAATGATGAAAGTATTATTGGAAACTGGAGGAAAGGCAATATGTGTTTAAAAGTTGCAAAGAACTCACCAAGATTAACTTCTGATGTTTTGTTGTAGGCAGCATTTAAAAATGGTGAGCCTGGGCATTTAGCTGAAGTGTACTTGGAGAATGTTGCTTGGTTTCTTCTTGTAGCTTATAGCAAAATATTAGATGAATCAGATAAGCTGAGGACTGCATTGTTGGGCACAAAGAAACCAGAAATTCATTCTGGAACTTCCAAGCCTTTGGAAATCAAGTCCCCAGACTATAGTGCCCCATTTTAGGACTTAAATAAGCTTGGAACTTGTAAATCAGGATTTACGTTTCAGTTATCTAAGAAAGACTTTTGAAAGTCTTACTGTCTCATGGCTTAGACCCCTGCTTCTTGCATGCTAAACCAAAAAACTTTTTAAGAGAGCTGTATAAGCAAAACCACAGTCAGCTTGGACTAAAAGGGACATGAAAGCGAGAGATTGAAAGGGAAATGACTTCAAGAAGTCAACCATGGAAGCTGAGATCTGGAATTAAGACAGCTCTTTGGGCCAACAGAGGAACCCCACCCATGTGAACATAAAGGATGAGTTTGCCCTGGCAGTTGAAGAGGGTGAATGTTCCAGCCTGCTTTTCAGGGAGATTTTTGCCATCCTAGGGCACAGAGAGGGTGGAGCACATTCCCCGGGGATTACAGAGGTTTAGATTATTGGTTTAGTATTATTGGAAATAATACTATAGGTCTCAGAATGGTAGGACTGTCTCCCATGGATTAGGGAAGCCCAGGTCACCAACTCATTGCTCTTAGAGTGTTAACCCGGAATACCAAGGGGTAGGGAATATGTTGTCTTCACGTCACTGTACTAAGGGGGTTAACACTATAAACCAAAGCTTGGGTAAAGTGTGGCCATCTTCCCAATGCCCTTGGAGGGTAAGGTCTGGAGCTTGGTTGCCACTCAGATTTTGATGAGGATGGAACCAAGAAAATGGCCATTGGGTATGCCTGTGGAAAGTGTGGGTACCCATGTGGCCCCAGGGAGAAGAAACCACCATCTCAAGAATGACTCTCAGATTTTGATATCTAATGAAGTATGCAGGTTTACAGAAGTCTAGGTGACCCATGACTCACATTTCTCTCTCAGTTTCTCCTTATGTTAATAGTAATATCTATCCTTTGTCCATTTGTATATTGAAAGCATATAAAAGGTTTTATAAGTTTCAGAGGTCTACAGCCAAACTGGACTTTGCCCCAAGACACACTGCATTTCTTCAAGCTGATTGTGATATGATTTTGTACTTAGTATTGCTACTGAAATAAGTTCTTTTGAATATTGTAATGTCATTTTGAAATTCAGAGGGTGGAGTGTAGCAGTTTGGTATAATTTATGAATTACGAAAATAGATATTGGATGTTTGTAAATTGGTCTGTTCCTCTAGATGCATTAGACTGTATTGGTTTCAGAGGTTTCACTCTTACTTGATTAAATTATGATTCGGGCTTTGATTGGGCCATGTCAGTAGGACATTGAGTCTCTGCCCCCTTGGTGGGTGGACACTCACAGAGAAAATGAAAAAGCAGGGCAGTAGGTTGGAATTTTGATGTAGAGACTGGGGCAGTAGAGACATGGGCATGCATGACACAGTAGAGTTTTAATGCTGGAGACCTGGAAGGTAAATACACAGAGAAGCAGCTATGTGAGGTGTATTAGTCAGCCGAAGGGGTGCTAATGTGAAATACCAAAAATGGGTTGGTCTTCATAAAGGGTATTTATTTGGGGTAGAAGTCCACAGTTACCAGGCCATAAAGCGTTTCTTCTCTCACCACAGTCCATTGCCATGTGTTACAGCAAGACAACTGCCAGGGTTTGCCAGGGTTCAGGCTTCTGGGGTTCCTCTCTTCCCAGGGCTGCATTTCTCTCCAGGCTTAGCTCCTGCTTCCTCCACAAGGTTAGCTGTAAGCCATCAGGCAAATGGCTCGCTTCTCTTCTCCTGGGCCCTTCTTTCCAACATCAAATCTGCTTCTCAAAGACTGCTTCTCAAAACTGTTCTTGCCTTGGCTTTTATATTCCATTCCCCACCCACCAAGTGGTGGGGCTCAACACCCTAATCATAACCTAATCATGCCCAGATTAACAGATCAGTTTACAAGCATGATCCAATTATATTTTTGGAATTCATAATAATGTCAAATTGGCCAATGGTTACACTCCATCCTCTGATTTCCAAAAATACATTCAATATTAAAAAAACCTTAAATCAGTAACAATTCAACTACAAAATCATATCATAATCATTTTAAAGAAATACAGTTATCTTCAGGCAAAGTCCCGTCTGCTATAGACCTCTGAAACATATAAAACTATTTAACTGCTTCCAATACACAAATGGAAAGACAAAGAATAAACATTTTCAATATCATAAGAAGAAATTGGGATTTTAAACATGAGTCATGGATCCTCTACAGTTCAGTGAACCTGCAGGGCATCCTCCATTCAATTTCAAAGTCTGAGAGTCATTCTTAAGATGGTGTCTTCTCTTTGGGGCGACAAGGGAACCCACCCTTTCTACAGGCTTGCTCAATGGCCATTTTCTTGGTTCCAACCTCATCAAGCATCTGGGTGTCGACCAAGCTCCAGACCTTGTTGGGTCTGTGTTGGGGCGATTGCCACACCTTACCCAATCTTTGGGTTAGAGTCTTAGCCCCCCTAGTACAGTGAGGTGAAGACAACATTCCCCCTAACCTTTGGCATAGAGGTTCAACCCTCTCAAAGCAACGAGTTCACCACCTGGCCTTCCCTAACATTTGGCATACAGGTTCAACCCTCTCAGAGCAATGGGTTGACCACCTGGCCTTCTCTAATCCATGGGGGACAGGTACACACCTCTCAGACCTATGGGGTGTTGACCTTAACCACCCTAATCTTTGAAGAATGTGCTCCACCCACTCTGCACCCTGGGGTGGCAAAACTCTCCCAGAACATTGGGTAGGGACATCCACCTGCTTCAACTGGTGGGGAAAACTCACCCTCTCTGTACCAAGGGTCATCAAAACTTTCTCAGAACATCAGGTAGGAACATCCACCCTCTTCAACTGCAGGGGCAAACTCACCCTCTCTGTACACATGGATGGGGCTCCTTTTTTGGCCCAAGGAGATGTCTTAAGCCCAGATCTCTGCTTCCAC
>JAQZBX010060466.1:0-17284 GCA_029593785.1 Cabassous unicinctus | reverse complement strand
CTAAATATCTTTTTAAAAAGTTTTTAAAAAAATTATTTAAATAAATAAATATGTAACGATTATCACAAGAAAAAAAATAATTTAGAGAGACAGAAACAGAATAGCAACTATGTATGACAGAGAATGGATAGAGAGATTGATAAGTGATTATTAAGTGGTAAATTTTTTGTCTGTTTTTTGTTTATTAGTATTATTGGAATAATGAAAATACTCTAATAATGAATGAAGTGATAATGCAAAACTATGTGATTATTTCAAATACCACTAATTTTTACACTTTGAATGGAATGAATGATTCATGAATATCTATCAATAACATTGATTTTTAAAAAAATAAAGGGCACAATTTTTCATTTGAATGACAAAAACAGGTGACCTTCTAGGACATGGAACAAAGGAACTGAGAAAATAAGTGATGGTTCTAATTTTCCAAGACTAATATCTCTGCTTTAACAGATATCTGAAAAGCTATAGGATCTTTTACTTTAAATTCTTGATATATTTTTGCATTAATGCAGTGAGAAGAGCACAGGACTTTGAGTCAAAACAACCAAATTCTTGCCTCTGGTTTTTTTGTACACTATCAGTGTAATCTTGGACATATTACTTAAGGGATCTGTATTCGATTTTTCATTAACAAAATGGGAGAGTAGTATGCACTCCACATTTATGACAGGGTTAATGAGAAAATGGAATAAGGCAAAATACATGGAAAAGCACTGAAAAGTATGAAACATTCATGTAAATATCCTTACACATTAATTGGCTCATTGAAAAACATTCATTTGTACTTACAAATGCTAAGTGCACATTCAGCGGTGAACTGCAACAACAAAAAATTCCCATAAATCTGTGCTTCTGTGAAGTATACATTTTGGTTCAAGGGGACATATAGTAGACAAAAACACTATATTAGATGGTGATAAGTGCTACAGAGGAAATTAGACTTGAGAAAGGTAGTAGAGGGTGTTGAGAGATAAGGGAATTAATTCAACTGTAAATAAGTTAGTCAGGAAAGGCCTCATTGAGAAGTCTACAAAGATCTGAAGGGAGTAAAGGAATGAGCCATGTGGGAATCTGATCGAAGTGCATTCCAGGCAAGAGGCAGCAAATATAGTGTCCCTGAAACAGAATTACACCTGAGGGTTTGAGTAGCAAGAAGGCCAGTGTGACAAGAATGGAAGAAGAGTAGCATAAAATGAGATAAAGAATATAAAGGGGCCATATCATGTAGGGTCCTGTAAGCTCTTTTAATGACTGTGGCTTTTACTTTAAAGAATCTGACAAGAGGGATTTTATGGTCATCTGAATTACATTTAAGAGAATAGATGAGAAGTGGACAAAGAAGAAGCAGAACATTGGCAATAATCCAAAAGAGTGATGATACTTGCAACAGGGAATTATTAGGAAAGGTGGCGAGAAGTGGTCAGATTCTGGATGCTTTTAAATATTGACTTTCTTCAAAATTTTAAATATTGATTATGTGGGTATAGCCAAAAATTGAGGCTTTTCCTCTCTTTAGAAATTTGTGACTTAATTTTCATTGAAGCCTCAGATATACACAGAAAAACTGCACAATTCATAAGTGTGTATATTGATACATTTTTTAAGTGAACACACCCATAAAAATGGAAAACAAATTGATAAAAAGAATATTAACAATTTGCCAGAAGCCATTTTCATCACCTCTTCCAGCATCACACCTTCACTGCTGTAATCATTATAATGACTTGTAAAACCATGTATGTATTTTGCACAATTTTGAACTTTATGGAAATGAAACAATACATTATGTACTTAATCCTGGACTTCTTTCTCTCCACATTATATTTAACAGACTCATCCATGTCAGTGCAAGTGGTTCATATATATTTATTTCTGTGTAATGTTTAATTGATGAATACTCCATGATTTATTTCCCAATTCTACTCTTTTGAACATATGAAAATTTCCAGTTTTGAGCTAGGTTGAAAAGTGTTGCTGTGAACATTCTTGTACATATCTTTTGGTTATATTATTGACTGTGTAATGATATCATGTTGTGACTGAAGAAGACTCTTCATTTCATACATTGGCCACTTGTTTATACTCTTTTATGAAGTGTCTTAAGTGTTTTGTCCATTTTTCTACTTGGCTCTTTGCCTTTCTTATTAATTTGTAAAGGTTATTTCTATATTAAGGATATGAGTCCTTTCTTGTATATAAAGATTGCAAAATCATTTTCCCACTAGTTAGCTTGCTTGCACTTTCTCCATGATGTCTTTTGAGGACTAAAATTTCTTAATTTTTCTTTTATATTTAGCACTGTTTCAAATGAATCAATTTTAGTGATGCATATTAATAAAGGATAAATCCATCCAAACTGTACAATCTGTACAATACCTATTTCTGCATTCATCACTTCATTCTTAGAACTCTTTCATTATTCCCATAAAAATAACAATAATAAACAACCAACCAAAAAAAGCAAACAAAACTCATCTCCTGTTAATCTCCCTATGCTTCTCCTGCTGTTCATAGCTGCTATTCTTTTTCCTTCTCTCTAGTATATTTTTTATTTATATTTTGTAGAAACAGTCTTATATATGCAATATCGTGTTTTACATGAGGTGTCACTATCTTATACAATCCCATGTTACAGTTTTTTGCTTTAGTTTTAGTAATATACTTGATCTTATACTTTCCCTTTCAACTACTGTCATACCCATATAATAGCTCTGTTAGTTACAAACATAATGATGTGCTTTCACCATTTCTATTATTTCCAAAGAGTTACCAACAAATTATTTCCAATTTTACACAGATTAACCCTCAGTTATACATTCTCTGCCCTCATTCTATTTCCTGGTGATCTATATTCTGATTATTAACTTTATGAGATTACATTTTATACTTAGTTCATAATAGTGCAACATACAGTATTTGTCCTTTTGTGTCTGGCTTGCTTCACTCAACATAATGTCCTCCAGGTTCATCCATGTTGTCATATGCTTCATGACTTCATTTCTTTTTAATGCTGCATAATATCCCATGATGTGTACATAATACAATTTTTTCATCTGTTTATCAGTTGATGAACACTGAATCATGATTTTGCCTATCATGTATAATGCTGCTATGAACTTCAGTGAGAAGATTTCTTTTCATGTCACTGCAATAATGTTATTGGAGGGTCACATGGCAAGTCTATATTCAACTTCCTTTTGAGCTGCCTAACAGTCCTCCACAGTGGCTGTACCATTCTACATTCCTTACAACAGTGAATATGTGTTCCTATCTCTCCACATCCTCTCTAACATTTATTTACACTTTTATGATTTTTTAATAGTGGTCAATCCAATAGTGTGAATTAATATCTCATTGTAGTTTTGATTTGCATTTCCCTATTCGCTAGTGATGTTGAACATTTTTTCATTTGTTTCCTTGCCATTTGTATTTCTGATTTGGGCAATTGTTCTTTCAAATTTTATTAGTTCCAGGAGTTTTCTTGCGGATTTTTCAGAATATTCTAGATTTAAGATCATATTTTAGTGAATAGTGGATATTTTACTTCTTCCGTTACTATTTGGGTGCATTTTGTTACTTTACCTAGCTTAATTGCTCTAGCTAGAACTTCCAGCACAATATTGAATAACAATGGTGACAGTGGGCATCCTTGTCTTGTTCCTGATCTCTGCACCACAGCTTTCAGTCTTTCACCATTTAGCACAATGCTGGCTGTAGGTTTTTCATATTTAACTTTACCATATTGAGAAAGCTTCCTTCTAGTCTTATCATTTGGAGTGTTTTTATCAACAAAGTGTGCTGTGCTTTCTCAAATGCCTTTTCTGCATCAATTGAGAGGATTATGTGATTTTTCTTCTTCAATTTATGACTGTGATTTACTACACTAATTGATTTTCTTGTGTCAAACCATGCTTGCATAACTTGGATAAAATCCACCTGACCATGGCACCAGTGTAGGTGGTTCATGTGTTTCTAGGAATCTGTTCATCTCATCTGTATTGTCTAGTTTTTTTCCATACAGTTGTTCATAGTATCCTCTTTCAATCAGTCTTATTTCTGCAGGTCAGTGGTAATGTCCCCTCTCTCATATCTTATTTTATTTGCATCTTTTTTTCATGTTTTCTTTGTCTCAGGAGATCAGACACCAGGAACCATGTGCTCCTCACTAATGAGGTAGCCTGTCAAGTCCTGATGTTACTGAAATTCATTCTAGGAATTTTTACCCCATTTTACATTGAATACCTTCTTTCTTCACTGGAATCTCCATGCCTGGGTTTCAAAATACTTAAGCTAGTATTCTTCAGCCCATTCAGTCTGAAGGTATTCCTGGGGCTTGCCTGGAATTTAGCATGAGAGTTCTTAAGGAAATCCTGAGAAGAAATTTAAAGCTAGACATATTATTTGTATTAACTCATTCAGGCTTCTTGATGAGAGTTCAAGATTATACATGTTATTCCAGGTTCATAATTTTTTAATGGAATGTTCAATCCTCAGTGTGTCCTCAGAAGTAATAGCTCAGTGGGAATATGAATCCTGAGTTCACCATGGGAGCCAGAGTACCAGGAGAATCAGCACTGACAGTTGCGTGGAGTGTATGTGTTTTCCTGAATCCACTTACCCTGGTGGGGCATTGTTGGCCTTAGAGATGTCATTTGTAATGGAAGTGTTTTTCTTAGGTTGCTGAATGCTGTTGGGAGCAATATACCAGAAATTGGTTGGAGTTCATTATGGCCATTTTTACATTAAAAGCTTGTGTCTTTTAGTGTATTTCTGTGGGTTTATGCAGCAGATTTTTAAAGCAGTTTTGAGATATTGTCACACACCATATTCCATCCAATGTGTATAATCAATGGCTCTCAATATAATCAGAATTGTGCCTTCATCACCACAACCAATTTTAGGATATTTTCATTACTCTAAAAAAGAAAACCCCATAACCCACAGCAGTTACCTCTCAATCCCTCTGTCCTTCCCCAGCCCTACATAACAACTAATATGATTCTGTGTCTATAGATTTATTTCTTCTTACCTTTTAAACAAATAGGCTTGTACCATTTTTAGTAGTTTGCATCTGGTTTGTTTCATATAGCAAATTGTTTTTTATTGTGGTGATTTTTTTTAGAGAAGTTGTAGGTTTATATAAAATCATGAAAAATACAACATTCCCATATCACTCCCTATTTTTGACACTCTGCAATGGTGTCCTATGCTTGGTGCAAGGTAGGAACAATTTTAAAATACTCTTGCAAACTAAAGCACATAGTTTGCATTAGTTATATTTCCCCCATATTCCACCCTATTGTTAGTACCTGTATAAGTGATATGCATTTGTTTTGTCTCCTGATAGAACATTCTTATGTTTCTACTACTTACCACAGTCATCATCCACTACATGGTTCACTGTGTTATACACATGTTTTAATCTCTAGATTTCCATCTAGTAACATACATGACCCAAAATTCTCCTTTAAAAACATTTACACACATAATTCACTGCTGTTAATTACACTCACAATAATGTGCTACCATCACCTCTATTCATTTCTAAACATTTGCTATCAACCTAAAGAAAAAGTATGTACAAATTAAGCATCAGCTCCCCATTTTTACACTCCTTCTGTCTCCAGGTAAACAATATTGTAGATTATAACCTATGAGTTAGCTTTCTGTAATTAATTGATATTAGTGAAATCATAAAATATTTGTTTTTTTCTACCTCATTTACAAATCTCTATAATGTGACATGAATAAGGTCTTCATTCTTTATCACATCCAAATTACATTCCTTTGTGTGTATATATCACATTTTGTTTATCCATTCATTGGTTGAAGGATGCTTGTCTCCATCTTTTAGTAATTATGAATAAAGCTACTATGAACATCGGTGAACAAATGTATGTTTATATCTCATCTTTCAGTTCCTTTGAGTATGTACCTAGTGGTGTGATTGCCAGATCAAATAGCAATTCTACACTTAGCTTCCTGAAGAAACATTAAACTGTCTTCCATAGTGGTTACTCCATGTTACCTTTGCCACCAGCAGTGAAAGAGTATTCCTCTTTCTTCACATGCTTTCCAACAATTGCAGTTTTCTGAGTTTTTTTTTTAAATATTGGCCATTCTATTAGGTGTTATATGATATCTCATTGTGGTTTTGATTTGCATTTCCTGAAGAACTCGTGGTGGAAAGCATCTTTTCATGTGCTTTTAAACCATTTGTATTTCCTCTTTGGAAAAATGTCTTTTCAAGTCTTTTGCCCATTTTGCCAATTTGTCTTTCTATTCTCCATTCATAGGATTTCTTTATATATTTTGGATAGTAAACCCTTACTAGGTATGTGGTTTCCAAGTACTTTCTTCCACTGTATAGGCTGCTTTCTTTACCAGATCATTTCAAGCACAAATGATTTGATTGTGAGGAGGTTCCATTGATTTATTTTTTCTTTCATTGCACTTGTTTTCAGAGTAAAGTTTAAGAAACTGTTGCCCTGCAGAAGGTCTGAAGATATTTCCCCACATTTTCTACTATGAGTTTTATGGTTCTGGCTCTTTAGGTCTTTGATCATTTTCAGTTAATTTTTGTTTAAGTTATGAGGTAGGGGTAAGATCTGGAATGGATAAATGGCAACTGACTTAAAGGGAGAAAATATTTGGAAGTCACAGATTGGATAAGGGCTTAATATCCATGATATATAAAGAGATTCTAAAACTCAACACTAAAATAACAAATGATCCAATTTAAAAATGAGCTAAAGACTTAATTTAACAAATGATCAAAGTTCTCTCACACATGCAGTGTTGATAATAGGGAAGCAGTGTGTAAGTGGGTGGTTATATTGGAACTCTCTGTTTCCTGCATGATTTTTCAGTAAACCTTACAATATCTTTAACTAAAATGATGTATTATCCTGGAAATGGATAACAGATTGTGTTGACTTTAGATTTAATAAAGCAAAGAAAAAATGTTGTCTTTTCATATGTAACTACTAAAAGAATATAAAAATGGTGCATATGTTCTGAATAAATTAAAAGACAAGATTAAATAAAATCTGTGACTCCTAATGAAGTCATTCAGGAGAAAAATAGCATTGAACTGTGAAAACAAATAAAAACTGCAGAGAAAGAAGGAAGATTCAATTTGAACTTCAATTGCAATCATATTCGTATAAATGTTCCACTTAAAATTTTCAAAAGAATTTTTAAAAAGCTCTTTGGGTTTTATTTTAAAACCCATCTAAGGGAAAGCTAATGTAGTTCAAGTGGTTGAGTACCTGCTTCCCATGTACAAGGTTCTGGTTTCAATCTTGGGTACCTCCAAAAAAAATCTAAGACAAACTAAGTTTGGCAATAAAACATGGATTTTATATAATCACAAAAACACAAATATCAGTAAATCTTGTGTCAGTATGTCAATAGCAAATACAATAAACATTTACGAAAAAGTACCAAAAATGTAGTGTTCTTTCATCTTATTGAAATGTTTAAAATCCCAGAAAAACATAGAAAATTAAAATTAATGTGCACCTACTTGCTGGCTTTCACAAATTGACAAAATTACAATATGTAAATCTACACCCAAATCCTAATAGGAGATTTTGGTACTACTCTCTCAGCAAGGGATAGAATCGGAAGAAAAATTATCAACAAGTATATAGACTACTTCATTATCAAAAATAATACATTTTGGGAAGTGGAAGTGGTTCAAGAGTTTGGCATATGCCTACCACATGGGAGGTCCTACGTTCAGTTTCTGGGTCCTCCAAAGGAAGATGAGGCAGACAGGCCTGATGGGCTGATGCAGTAAGCTGACAAAATGAGATGATGCAATGAGATGCAGTGAAGAGACACAACTAGGAAACAATGAGAGACAACAGGCAGGGAGCAGAAGTAGCTCAAGCCATTGGGTGCCTCCCTCCCACATTGGGTGTCCTGGGTTTGGTTAACAGTGCCTCCTAAAAGAAGAAGATGAGAACACACCAAAAAGACAGTGAATGCAAAAAAGGTAAGGGGAGAAAAAAATAAATAATATAAATCTTTTAAAAAAATAATAAATTTTACTTAATGAATATATAATGCATACTTTTACTTAAGGCATGTACATAAAACACAGCAAACAGAAAAATACACTTATTTTTCATGAATTAGTAAATTGTAGGGCAGAGACAGGGGAAGGAGGATGTTAGGAAGCAACCATGTTCATCCTCTCAGAGATGAATTTGGCTCTAACTAGGGAAGGAAGGAGGAGGTAAAGTAGAAGGGGTCAGATGAACACAGGATGTGAAGGATAGATGTGACATGGAAAGAGAGAAGTCAAGAAGTGACACAAAGCTTTAGCCTGAACACCTAATAGGATGGAACTGCTAGCTGTACATGGAAAAGGGAGAGACCAAGGAGGAGGAGGTTTGGGAAGGAGTCTAGAGTTTGGCATTGGCACAGTAAACACAGAAGTGGGATGTTCTGGACACAGCCCTGTGTAAATCTCGACTGTGGAAAAATTTGGGTTAGATAAATATAGTTAGTACTCATGCCAATATAGATGGTACTTAAAGCCAAGTTTGATCACATGATCAGTAAGTGAAAAAAATTTCTGAAAAAGGAACAAGGTCCAACATTGAAGCCCTGGGGAAAACTGAGAGATTTTTGGAATAAAACAGGAACAAGCAGAGGAGACTGAGATGGAAAGGCTAGAGTGTCTAGATGATAAAAAGAAAAAGGAGAATGTGGTGAACCAGAAGTAAGTGATGAGAGCACTTCAAGAAATACAGAGGAAACAAATGTCCCAAATGCACCTGATGACACAATAAGTGGGATGTGAAGGATCTTTTCAGATTAAGCTTTCCTTATCTATCATCCAGGAGAAAGGAAAACATATCTTTATATAGGATATGTACGTGGATACTCATAATTAATTAGGCCATAAAACCCCAAACTTGAAAGACCAAAATATTCACCAAGAGGAACGTGAATAAACATTTTGAAATATAATCATTCAATGTCAAAGGACTCAATGATAAGAAACAAGAGAACTGCTGATCCAATAAACAACATTAAGGAATTTCAGTACTATATTTTGAGCACAGGATACATGCACCAAAATGTAAAGTCCAATTTATTTCATTTTAATGAATTTCAAGATGTAGCAAAACTGATGTATGAGGATAGAAAATCAGAACGAGGGTGAATATGTTGAGAGGAGGGTATTGATTGAAGCATAAAGGGATTATTTTCCTGGTTAATAGAAATGATTCATATCATGATAGGTTAATTGGATACTGTAGGGGACTACTGAAGAAATGCTTAAAAAATTTGATGTCATTCAGTTAAGATCAATACATTTAACTGTATTTAATTTTTACATCAATTTTAAAAGAACAATAAGAGAGAAAAAGATAACAATATTCATAAGAATATAATGGAGATAAGCATGTTTTATTTTCAGTATCTTTCCCCCACAGACCACCTCACTGATGAGCAGCTGGGCTGTCACTTGCTTTTGGATTCCAGACAGAATGTTGGGGAGTTTTCTGTGGTTTGTTGTGGATACAGGGTTACTGGGCAGAGTCCTGTGGTGGCATCAGTTCCATGGAGGGCCTGTAGTGCTCTGTGGAGCCTATGTTTTGGATGATAATGGGGAAGCTTTGAGAGGTGATGATAGAGCACAATGACACTAGTCCGTATCTCACATTTCACAGCCTCCAGTGGGAATCAGGGGTGTTTCAATCTTACTTAAGTATTTTGGTGGGTCTCCTATTGTTCAGACTTGATCAATCTGTTAAAAGCAAACTTCACATAAAACATGAAAAGCAGCTTTCAGACACACTAGCTACCCTTATTGACAAGAAATGTCAACTTTTTGATAAGATAAGTGTTGCTCACAAGAGGTACATAGAAACTAAGTCATCTTTAGGGGATGCTAGGTTAGATAAAGTGTCTTTAAAAATGCCCAGCCTTCTCGATACCTACAGAAACGCTAATGGAATAACAGGGATGCTGATGGAAGAATTAACTTTGGTGGTCCTAGAACTAAAGAAAAAGGGCTACAGATGTGACAAACAAGAAGAGGGAGTCCCATCCCGAGAAGAGGTCATGTGAACCAGCACAGCACCAGGCACTTTCCCAAATTCAGTGTGTTTGGCAATCCTTCCACTCCCTGATGGTCCCTCCTCCAGGAGTGGGCCTGTGTCTTAAACAGAACTAAACTAGTGCTCCACTCAGTCCTCCTGAGCCAACATGCTGCAATGCCCACTCCAGTTCCATCTGAAAGTCTTTGAGGTGTGTGGATCCAAGAAAACCCCCTCCATGGGCTGGAGTTCCTCTATCTTCACCTCCTGAATAAATAAGTGATTTCCTTCATGGTCCATTCCACCTTCAATCACAAAGAGTTTGGACTTGAGCTACACACCAGAAATGTGGAACTTTCTTTTTGCAGAAATTCAACATGAAAGAAGCTACTACTACTGATGAGATTGTTCATGTACTTAAGACACTACTTAAGAGACTTCTGTATATGTTTATATATGTTTATTTATATGTTCTTATATTTATACCTTAAATTTCTATGTTGCTCTTATAAGTATAAACTTTCTTTTATAGTTCTCATGTACATAATATCCATTTTATATATAATTATAAGTTGAACATATATGTAGTTCAGTTCTGAGACTTTTAAAAGACAAAAGCAATATTAACTTGCAAGAGAATATTCCCAAGAAATCTAAGTTTTAAGTAGATGTAGAAGTTACCTAAATATGTAACATGTGAAAAATGAAAATAAAAGAAGTTTTCTCTCTTGTGAGGAAGGTAAACAGCATATTTACAAAGATTTTGATAAATCAATGGTATAATCAAAAATAATAAAGGAGAAAAATTTTAAAGTGAGATATTCAAATGGAGATGTTTTTATTCCCATTCAACAGGACTGCAGTATGAGGTTTCTAAGCAGGATGAAATCCCTCTTGGACAATATCAGGAAATCTCCTCTGCCCCTCTGTCACCCATCTCTCCCTCCTGCTTTCCATTTAAATGAAACACCTCAAAGGAAAACTGAGGGAGCAGTAAGGAGCTCCTTTCCCAGGGGAACAGCTATCATCCCTAAGATAATAATTCTAGTCATATATAATGATGCTATGGGAGACAGTGAGCAAAAACTAGGGGTTTTTAATGACTACTGAGGAATACAGCAAGGGCCACTCAGCATTTGAGGCATCCACATGACACAAAGCAACCATTAAACCACCATGGCTTCTCCCTGAAAAAGAGAAAGTACACTGGGCTTGGTTGTGGGGATAGATCAGTGATGATAAGAAGGAAAGTCCTTGGCACTGTGGAGTTGATAATGTAAGAGAGAAAGGAAGATTTGGAAATAAATGAAATGGAATTAATGGTATGTCAGGGGATATTAAGGATGATGGAGAAAAATAAGCAGGGAAGGGTGGGAGTACAGATTTTGGGGGACAAAATGGAAGGGAACTCATGGATGTAGACATCAGACAAGCTATACCTGAGGAGAGAGTTTCTGACCAGTGAGGGTACCTGCATAAGCGTTGAAGGATGAGGGGCCAGAGGAGGTGATAGCACTCAGTAAGGGTGATAAGAATGAGAGTTGTGAGAACTAGCCAGGGTCCAGAGTGCCTGGAACACAGTGAGTCACATGCAGGTTGAGGGGGCTAAAGGCTGACATGGGCCAGATGACTGAGAACACTCATGGTGGTTGAGATAAGAATTTTAATTCAAAATGACAGTGACTGCAAGTAGATGAAAATGTAGATCAGAGAGACTGGGTTTTTACTCTGACAGTGACTTTATAATGAGCATAGTGAGGGCCAGACCCAGGTCGGTGCCCTGTAGATGGAGACACAGTGACAAGATCAGATCCAGGGCATGAGTCATATTGATGACTGGGTGCAAGAGAAATCAGGAGATAGGAGGTTAACACTGAGAGTTTGACCTGAGTATCGCATGAAGTGTGGCATCCTACACAAAACAGGGGTGGCTGGCAAAGGATTGTATTAGGTGGGAAATTGGCCTGAGATTATTTGTGAGAAGGGAGATTTCATAGTCCTCTCAGGCATCACTTTGTAAATAACAAATGCTCAGAATGATAGAATCAACTTAGACCCAGGGAATTGATCACATGTGCATTTATGAATTTAATGGATCATCACTGAGAGCTGTGAGTTTAACAGAGAAGACTTCCAAGGAATAGGAAGATTCCCATGGTTAATTTCATGGGTCTGCTTATGGCCAGATCACTGCTTAGCATTCCCTATCATCAACAACATCACAAGCTTCCTCAGGAGTGTAATTATCCCATGTAATGGCCTGGGCTTTGTAGAATCCCTCCCCAGTCACTTTTCCTAACATGCTGATAACAGCTGAAGTAGTCATGAAGCCTTGAAGAGAGTTAAGGCTTGAACCATCCCACATATTCATGCTATAGGAAGTAAGGGCTGTTCTTGCCCTTTGACTAATAGAAGATCATGTCAACCATGGTATTACCTGGGATACTATCTCTTTCTGGGATTTGGCTTTTATCTCTGAAGATCTGACTCCAGGACCCATGTGCTCCTCACTATTTATATTACTCAACGGTATATTTGAAAATAATAAAGGATAAAAATGTAAAACTGATTTATTCACATGGAAATGATTTTATTCACCTGCAAGAGTGCTGCAATATGAGTTTTCTAAGTAGGACAATATCAGGAAATCTCCACCACTGCTCCCCTCATCATTCTCTCACTCCTGCTTTCAGTTCAACTAACACACTTCAGTGGGAAGCTGAGGGAGCAGCAAGGAGCTCCTTTCTCAAGGAAACAGCTGGCATCACTGAAATAAATAATTTTAGTCATCTATAAAGTACCTGTGGTAGACAGTGAATACTAACTGGGATTTACTAATGACTACTGAAGGAAGTGGCAGATGACACTCTGAATATCTGGGGAATCCATATAAGATAAATGACTTAAAAATCACCAGGATGTCTCCTTAAAATAGAGAAAGAAAACTGGTCTTGGCTGTGGAGCTAGATCAGTGATGATGAGAACAAAAAAATTTCCTGTCTCTGTGGAGCTGATAGTTTAGGAGAGAAAGATTTGAAAGGAAATTGAAGAGACTACATGGCATGTCAGGAGATGTTAAGATTTATGGAGAGAAATAAGCAAGGAAGGGTAGGGTTTGTAGGGTTTGGAACAAAGTGGGCTTTTAGAAGTAGAGGTCAGGCAAGGCCTCCAGAGGAGGAGACATCTGAGCAGTGAGGGTTCCTGGTGCAAGCATTTGTATTGCGAAAAAAATTTAGTGAATACTATTCAAACCTAAAAGTGAAACATCATGCAGGAAACTTTGTTAATCAGCAATCCAATGCCTTGCTAGTCAGCACTTTTCAAATTTTAAGAGGAATGATGAGAACTAGAAAAGTGGTCACGTTGGGGGATGTTTTGTAACAAATAACAGATGGGGGTGCATTCTGGGCAGTACTGTGCTCCTCTCTGGGAAGGCTGACCACTTTCTCAAGGACTGATGCATAAACCTTGGAATGTACTGCCCAGGGAGTGTTGTGTTCCTTCCTGAAGGGGCTGGCCACTTCCTCAGGAATTGACACAATACTCATAAGTTGGCATCTAGAGTAACAAGTTCATTGATTATGAATGCAATAAAAGGAATAGTCCCTGGTCAGGCCAGTTGAAGTCCCACCCTGGGAGAGGGTGCTCTGCACAGGTGTTTTTAATCAAGACTCTGGTATTGGCTGCTGATTTGGGACTTCCCAGCTGAGAGCTAGATGTTGATGAGTTTATATGTAAGACTGCTCTGTTTTTTTCTGTCATTTTGTGACTCTGTTCAATAGTGATTTGATCTTATGATTATGTTATTCTTGTTTCTCACTCTTGTTGTCAGTATAGACATATTAATGTAGATATGTGTGTGCATATATATATATATATATGTTTATGTTGCATCCATCCAGGTCTCTGGTGGGATGTGGGCCAGGCACGTTGGTTTGTCTCCCAGTTTGGTAAGCCTGTATCTATATGTATGTATATCATGAAGGATTATGAGGCAGCAGTTGGACCCCTGTTTGTAGACAATCTTTGCCTATTTTATATTCTCCCAATTATTAACAGAATTTAATAAAATAAATAAGTATATATCTGTGTATTCCTTTCTTACGCTTGACTTAAATAAGTCATCATATCAATCTATATAAACATATATATAGCAAAGCATTAGAAAAGCATTTTATCTAGCAGAACATTTGGCTTAGTCGGCAGGATCTGAATACAATTACTTTATCAGGATGCCTCTTTTCTCACACTCTTAGTACGCCCTCGGGTAACGGAGGTAAATCGTGTTGAACCACCTGTGAGAGGAAAGGTGAAATCACAAATATAGCATCCCACACAGGCAGAAGTGCTGAAAAAGGCCCTTGTCAGTGAAATCATGCTTGTAAGAAAACTATCCATTACAAAGTTAACTAAGATAAGGAAAACATTCCTGCAGCAACTCTGCAAACCCCCTGCTGCCTACATGATGATGTGGCTATGGGCTGGTGAGGGCTGGTAGAATTAAACTGCTGGGAGAGTAAGAAACATGGCAACATTGGTGTTCTCTGTTTTGTTTCCATTCTGATTCTGGTTGGGTCTGTATGGCCAAATTGATAAAATTATTGCAAAATTTTTATCAAGCTGTCAAAAGGAGCTTTCACTTTTGAATCAATAGCTTACTCCTGAACTTTGAGCCTACGAATACCCCTAAAGAGTAATAATCTAAAAATTACAGGTTAAATGTCTGTCTAAACTGCTAAATTAGAGCTTAAGTGAATTTATGCTACTCAAGGAATCCTAACTGGTTGCTGATTGTTAATGAAATTATTTCCAAGAATAAGCTTGCATATTACAGGCAACACAGATTCCAGAAAAAATCTTAAAATCTTAAGATCAAAGATGTGAAATGATGGAGGGCTTGAAGACAGCCATAACAAATGAGTAAGAATTATGGCTCAAATTTGTAAGCTTTATGTTTCTGTTGGTGTGTCATAATTCTTTTTGTGTTTGTCTGTTCAGTGTCAGTGTATATTTTGATACCTCTGGATGGTAATATTAAATTGATAAATGAAAAATCTTAAATGAGCTCTATTAAAATTTGATAAGTTTAAGAGAGTGTGTTCTGTTAAGGTGAAATTTGTCTTCAGATGAAATGACTATAGCCTATGTGGTTATGGATAATTACAAAACATTTGGAGAAGCATTGTTTAATTGGAATATTCAAATAGCTAAATCCAAGAAGTCAGTATTAAACAGAAACTGAATTGATGCTAATAACAAAAAGTAACTCCATAACAGGAAAACCTGTCAGCAGCCAGCCTCCCCTGCCAACTTGCCTCTAAATGACTGTTTCTTGTGTTGCATGCTACTAGGTATATTAAAATGAAGAAAATCTATGTTTGCATATAACCAAATTGAATCATTATTTTGACAAATTTGTTTAGTGTTGATGGTAATTGTATGTTATAAGAGATTTCCTTGCAGACAGTTTCCAAAATCATTTTGGTAACTTATGTATGTAGGGTGTATAGAATGTGTTTTTATTATAAAGGAAAAAGAAAATAATTTTGCCCTAATATAAAATGACTGGGTATTAAGAAAGAGTAAAATGTGGGACAAAACCTGAATGAATACAGAAAGTGCAGAAGGTGCGCAGCAAAGGAATTATTGTGGTAAAAGTTAAGTAAGATTTGATGGGTCTATATATAAAGATGTAAAAGCTTCAGTATCAAATAGTATACTGATGCAAAGTTAAAATTTTGTTCTTTCTCAAAGTTTCTCAAGTCATTAGTCTGTTTCAGTAAAAGTTTACAAAGAGTTTTTCCCTGAATTATCAGTATATAAAGAAGAAAGTCCGTTTTATCAAAACAGTTTCTTGTACATTAAACTTATAGTTTCCTTGGTTAAGAGAAACAAGTCATCATTTATAAAGGAACATAATGTTCAAATCTGCTTTCTTAAAGTCAAATCCTGAAAAGTATCTTTTTAGTTCAAATTATTGCAAAAGATTTGTTTATTTGACCTTGAAAAAAGTAAAGTAATAAAATAATTGAGTTCATGTAATATGTTATAGTTTGAATGAAAAGTATTTAAAAAGTCTTATAAAATTAAAAGAAATTCTTTAACCCTCTGTTAATTAAAGTTGTATGAGTAAAAGTTTCAAATGAATACTTAGAGTGTATAAAATTCCTGGAAATTTAATAATGTTTTGCCATAATATTAGATAAAAGTATGATGTTAATCATGATTTTTATTATTTTTTTAAAAATTGTTATGTGTCACAGAACAACCTCTTCTCATAAATTAAAGTACCACCACTGCAGTATGCAGTGTCCCAAACACTGCTAGTTTGTTGCAAGAAATTAAGATGCAGTTATGTCACTATCACTTTGCTTTAGAATTTGCTAAGGCTTTCTTTAATATCTCCTCAGGCAAGTAAAGCCAGAATGCATTCTCCTCCCTGTAGAAAATCCAACAGTGTACTTTTACAGTGCTTCCCCAAGGCTGTGTGAATAACACAACCATCTGTCTTGGTCCAGTGGCAAAGAACGTGGCTGCGTGGAAGAAACCTGTGGCTGTAAATCTATTGATGATATTATGTTAACCAGTAATCCTGTTTTCAGAATTAAAAGAAGCATCAGAGACAAGAGTATCTTATCTTAAGAGCCTGGAATAGGCAAACAATTGGGACAAGCTACAAGATCCCTGCTGCTGTAATTGATAAAGTACAATGTTTTCTCACATTAATGGAGTTTGTAATATTGTTGGGGTGCTGAAGACCTTTCATCCCTCATTTAGCTTAGATATTAAAACCATTGTATGCGTTAATTGAGAAAAGTCATTTATGGGAATAGGAAGACTTCCAGTGTGATGCTATTAAAAAAAGAAGAAGAAGCTGCAAAGAGGACATTGGGGCAAGCTTAAGCAATAAGGGGAGTGGACCTTGACTTACCCTGTGAATTGGATGTGGCCAGCACCAGTATTGGCTTTGGGTGGAGTTTGTGGAAGAAGCAACATTATAAATGAATACCCCTTGAGGTTTAGTCACAATTGTGGAGAAGGGCCCAAAGTACAATATAGCCCTTTAGAAAAGAAAACAAGTGCAGCATACCAAAAAAAAAAAATCCACTAGAATATGGAATGTGTGAAGTGATATATAAAATTTGAATTGGACTAAGACTATTTTAAAATAACATAATTATAATTAAAATATTGTTATGTTTTTAAAAAAAAAAAAA
>JAQZBX010060465.1:7093-17399 GCA_029593785.1 Cabassous unicinctus | reverse complement strand
TGATGCATACTCATTAATTTAGCCATGCACAAGTCTCTACTATTGAAACATCCATCAAGCCAAATCAGTACCCACCCATTGTGCCATTATTCCTTTTCTTAGTATCCACCCACAAATATGTGTGGACCACTGACTGAATGCTTGGCATTGGGCAACACAGTGACAGAGGGCACAGGATTAAATCACAGGAGGGCTTCTCTCCATTTTGAGAGCCAAGGGCACATAAACCATTTCATACCACCATATATATGGAACCAACTGTCCACATCCTTACTGGCAGCTCCCACAGTAAGGGGTGGGGGAAATCAGAGAAGGCTTCTTGTAGGAAGCAGAAGCAAATCTTGTAGTGAGTCATAAAGAGGGTAGTCATAAATGCTGAAGAGGAATTGGGAAAAATTTTAATCAGCAGGTCCAAAGGCATCGGTTTTGAACTGAGTGAGTCCCTGATAAAAGCAAGAGGAACTATAGAAAGTAATGTCTGCCGTAGTTATCAAATAAATACAAAATAAAAACAAAACAGTATCTTCCTCTTATCAAATTGGCAATATTAAAAAATTATAGTCAGTATTGGCAAAACATGCTCCGGAGCTGTGTGTGATTTACTCCAATTTTTCTTGAGGGACAGCTGGCGATGTGCATCAGTGGCCTTAAATTTTATCATACTTTTTGAGGTAGAAATGCCATTTTTAGGAATTTATCCTAAGGAAATCACTTGGACGTTCCTAAATATTAAGGACTTCACTGAAGAATCTTTATAAAAATGCAAAAATTACAAAAGCCTACATGCCAATAGTAGGGGATTATTTAAATTATGGTGCATCCATATGATGACTAAATTATAATGGGGAGAATATTTCCTAACTTAGAAAATATTCATGAAAACTTACAATGAATGCAGTCCAGTTTTGGTTAAGGAGTACTTTATATACATTGAAAAGCATCTAAAAGTCTAGAAACATTCACCAAAATATCAGTCAATAAAGGCTCTCTGTTAGTTGTAAAGGTAAGAGTGATTTGTATATTTTTCTTTTATTTATCTGTCATTTCCAAATTTTCTGTAATGAACATGTAGTACTTCAGAAATCAGAACAAGGTCTTTTTACAACTAAGGCAAGAGGCTGGATGGTAAAGCCAGGGTTTTCCCGTTGCTTGCAGAATAAAGGTCACATGCTTTCACAGGGCCTGGCCCCAGCCTGTCTCTCCAGCCTCCTCTCTCATATTCCTACAAACTCTTCCAGCTCTAGTGGCACAAGTCTCCAGGTCTTGTCATTTGCCTTCCATCTCCCAGCCATAATAGAGCAGATTGCACTGTTTTTGTAATTATTCATTCCCACCCCTTTCCCTGTGAGTGGATTACATTACCATCCACTCCATGTAGCCTGCTATGTCTCCAGTGGTCCAGCCATAACTACCTGTCCCGTCAGCTTTTGGGTTTGGCCAGTTGAATGTAAGCAGACAAGATATATGCCATATCAGAGTAGCAGCTTTAAGAGGCATTGCAACTGCCTCTGGTGCCCTCGCTCTTTCTTTCTGCCATAAGAACAGCATGTCTTATGAATGAGTAGCAGAGCTGTTGCCTGAGAAAAGCTGCAGTCAACCACAGCCTACCTGTAACTTAAGTGACTAATAAATCTTTGTGGTGTGAACCACTAAGATTTGGAGAATTTGTTACTGCAGCAAAATTGACTGCTACACCTGGAACGTGGTGTTTCTCTGCCTGGAATGTTCTGGCAGCCCACCCCTACCTCACATAGCTAAGTCCTGTCTTCCTTCACATCCCAGTTCTTCCCTAACCCCTTGACCAGGTCTAATACCCTTTCACATGCTTTCCTGGCACCAGGTAACTCTTCCTTTTAACACTTAACACAATTTCACTGATTTTGTGTGATTATTCAATAATAGTTGCTGCACCAGTAGACAGTAAACTCCTTGATGGCAGGGATGGTGTCTGTCTTTGTTCACCATTGTCTACCCAGCACTCAGCACAGTTCTTGGCAGATAGTATATCCTCAATAAAGATTATTTAAATAAATGCAAGAAGGAAAGCAGGAATAAACTGATAAAGAGCCTTGAACGTAGGGTTAAGAAATATAAATCAAATGGAACAAACATTTGGACACCAGTCTTTGGGTGAAAAAACATTAAGAGCCCTTTATAGTGAAAATAGGTGATAGCAATGTCTAGGATTCCCTGGAAAATAACAATATATAGGCACTTTGTTTTCATTGTTAAAAGCTCTTTATACATAGTAGTTCCTATCATCCTTGAAAGAACCCTGTGATACAGTACTATTATTGTCACCCAAGGAGGGTCAGCACTTTGCCAGCTGGTAGAGCCAGGGTTCGAATCCAAGCAATCTGGGTGTGTTCGTAACCACTGAGCTATGCCATCACTCATTTTGTCTAAGGAATGGCAAAGCTGGAGACCGGGTTATGAGTACTGCACAAGGGTTGGAGAAATGCATAAGCAAGGCAAGGAAGCATTTATTTTTAGTTTCCTATTTGAGCACATGGGATCACCTGGGGTTGGGGTGGGCAGCCCAAGAGAGTATTTTCTCCCTGGGGAAATAAAGTAAACACATTTTCCCACATCAGTTCCATCACTTTATTCCTCTTCAATGCCTCCCACCCAGTTCACTAGCAAGCAATGGTGATAACAAGAGCAACTACAGCATCAGTACTTTTGGTTCTCATCACACCTCTTGCTACGCCTGGCATGATGCACTGCACAGGTTAGGTGCTTCATAAATGTGATTAGAATCAGATGGATGCCATAGTACTTGCTTTCAGATTAAATGATTGAAATGGACAGTCATATGGGATCTGTATAATAACTCCATTTGGGGGAACAGGTGGGATGTAAGAATATCGTTCTAAAACTAAACCTGCATCAAGAAATAAGGACATTGAACCCAGGTTCCTTTAGCCATGGAACAGGCAGAAGAATTGATTCTGGGGCGCACGCACCTGGGTTCTTCTCCAGAAATAGTGTTAGCTCGGGAGAGTGAGTCTACGAACAGGCTGGCATGGGGTGAATTAGCTATGGGACAGGTGAGTTTTAGGGGCCTGCAGGTCATCTAGAGGTGGCAGCAGTGTGAGTTCCGAGTATCTGGTGAGAGAAAGTGAAGGACCAAGGTTCAGTGTCTTCTCTGGTATGATATCAAGGGCTCAACTCAGTCATTTCTAAGTTCTTTTATGGCCAGGACAGTCTTCGAGCCTAAGACTCTCCTCAGACAAAGCTCGTTTATGAGTTAAAGGGAGGAGGAGAATACTGGATTCAGCTAGAAAATTCCTGAGGGCAAGAGTAGAGGAGTGAGTTGGAAACAATAGAGAATAGCTTGTCCCAAGCTGAGTCTAAAAGGCAAAAGGAAATGCCAGGCTGGACACTAGAGAACTTAGAGCTATTCTGCGACAGCAGTACTTAAAGTTCAGGTGCCAGACCACTCACCTCAAACACAACCTGAGGGAATTTTTTTAAAAAATGCAGACTTCTGAATCCTCTTGGAATCTCAGAGTTTAAAGCAGAAATCTGCACTTTTTGGTGATTCCAATAAATCCTAAAAATCTCGCCATCTCTAATCTGGAGGGAAATAATACTAACTTGTCAGGGTAGAGAAATAAAATCCCAAATTCTTAGATTTTAGATCTGAGCAATTATTGCCTTTTTTCAAGGATAATTTACCTCCTTATTTTTAAGACCACCTATAGATTCAGCGGAATAACCTTTGACTAACTGCTTTATAACAACAGACCTGGGATGCATTGCTAAAATGCCACAGAAGGAGAAATGGAATTCTCCTTTGGCCCTGCGGGCAGATTATAATCTGTCACTGAAGTTCTCTTACTTACCTTTCTGCTGAAAAAAAAAAAAAAAGGGAGCTGCAGCATCTCTCAGGAAGAAAGCTCAGGTCTCTGTAGTAAGGGCACAAAATGGCCAAGTTTCATGGACTAGATGTACAGCCCCCCTGCCTGGGTCACCCAGGGGCAGCAGCTCAGCAGAGACTCCAAGCTTCCTACTGTTTTTAAACACCAGAAAATGGATATCATCTATTTTCTCACGGCCTGGCTCACAGTCCCATGTTCTGTTTCTAACTAACCCAAGGGCTCCCTCTCAAAATAAATTCTATGGGCTGGTGACCTTGCATAGGCAGCCTCTCTGGGGTTAGCTCTGGAACACCCCAACTGGTTAGGCCAGCCTTGCCAGGAGCTGAGAAAGAAGTGGAGAAAGGTGGAGATGCAGGAAAGAGCCAAGAATGCATGGGGTGGGCGGGGCTAAGCAGATTTCCGAGGGAGGGCCAGGGAGGAAGAAATGGGATGGAGGAATTGTGTTCTGGTCTGCTATGGGAACACTGAAGGCTGGGCTTCTAGAATAGACTGGGGCTGCTCTCCCCCAGATGCACCTCTGCTGGGGCCACCTGCTCCAGCGGGGCTGTGGGAATTCTCTCTCCCTGTGGGCTAACTGGGGGGTGGTAGCAGCCCAGCCTCCCTCCCAACCCACTGCCCCACCTGAATAAAAAACACCCTCGGAGTCCTGAGTCCTGGCCAGAGCTGGAGAGCCTGCGCTGAGGAGGAAGGAGGGAGAAGGTAAGCGCCCTGCTTGATGCTAAGACTGGGGGACATGTTCTTCTCTTCAGCTCTGTCTTTGTCCCCACTGCTTGCTGGCCTGAGCAAGGCTGCTAACTGAAAGGGATTTCCCAGTTTGCCCTTGTCCCCTCCCTCCCTCAGCCCTATGGGTCCCTGGGGCTGCAGCTGAGTCCACCTCCAGCATCAGCAGCTCCAGGCTCCCAAGAACTCTCATTCTATTCAGGGAACTTTGGACCAAGATAGAAGGTCCAAGGTGTGCTGTTGCCTGGGGCACTGCCTTTTTTGTGGGTTATGGGAGCAATTACAAATAGTGATGTTAAGCCTTCTATATGTCCTGGCTCTTGAGCAGTCAGCCCTTCCAGGTAAACTCTGCCTTTGATACTTCCTGCCTGGAAATGACACCTGTTTCCAGAGCCTCCTAGACCATGCAGTGGTCATTGCTTGTGCCATGTCATGGCCTCTTTCCAAAAGTTTACAAAACCATTATGCAGTATTTTGAATGAAGTAAATATGGATAGGAAAGAGAAAGTGAGAAAAAAGATATGGCTTGTTGATAATGGCAACTAATAAAAGTAGTAACAGAGAGAACTTATTGAAGTCTTACAATTTGCAAAGCATGAGTGCCAAGCACTTTACATTTATTGTCACAAGCCCAAGAGGCAAATATTTTTATCTAGTATTACTGATGAGGAAGCTGAGGCTGAGGGAGGATAACTAAGCCAAACCAGAAGTGAGGTTCTTCCAGATTCAAAGTTTACATTGGTGTTGAGGAGACACCCGGGTTTGTAAGACACCTGGCTTTCTCCAGGCAGAACAAAGCTGACAGCTTCCATCTCCTGGTGCCATGCTCAGAAACTAATTTAGAGCTTGGTCTTTCCTTTTCAGTCCTCAGTGGCTTCTTCTTGTGGATTTGGAAGCTGTTAAATGTCCATTGTCAGAAATATGGAATCCCTGTTGTCTGTGCAATTAAGGATGCACAGACCAAGAGCTGGTCTTTGAAACTCCAGAGTTGGCAATGCTAGGAAGAAGGAAATGTATCTGAGAGACAGACAGAGAGCTGGACACCAGGCCAGTGAACAGTGGCCATTTAGAATTAAACCCAAAGTCCAGGGCATGTTTATCAGACCCCTCATGATCCAATCCCTGCCTAATTAAAAGACACCTGGGTTTTCAGGTGCTCAAGGGGCAACTGATTTCATTCTTGGGGTAACATAGGGGAAAAGGTTAAATGACAACAAATGGATTACGTTCCCTGAGAAAGAGGACGGTGTGATAAAAACGTGTAGGACCAACTGCGCTCACCAGTCTCGGCAATCAATCCCACCCCCTTTCCGTGACTTTCCCCAACTTGCTCTTCTAGACAGCAGACATCGTGTCGATTGTAGCTATGTCTGGGGTACTGGTCTTGTCGATACAATTTCAGAAAGCCAAGAGTTCTCCCTTCCAGCCCTGCTTCATTGAGCCACCCATTCAATTTCCCACCAGGCTGTCTGACTTTGTTCACGTCTCCTGTTGTTTTGGGTGTCGTGACCTTATATAGGAAGAGGCCCGTATTGGGATCAGGGAATCTAAGACGATTCTATGCAGCTGTGGGCAAGTCCTTTACTGCCACCACTTCTCATGTTTCTCATCTATAAAATGGAATAATAAGCACTGTCCTCAGTAGTCTATGAATTTCTTGTGAGATGCACGTGTGATGTGCATCCTTTGCAGAGCATTATCCAGCATGACAGTGATGAAGAAACTGGACTGGCATGTGTCTTGCCTACAGTCCTGAGCTCTGTAAGCAATGGGGAGCAAAGAGTACACTGGGAAGTGTGTTTGTTTAGGGAAACTTCACTTGTGGAAAATCCACAACTGCAAAAGAAATCTATTAGAAGAAGAGACTTCTCTGTGGGATTCCTTTTCCAGGCAGCTACCTCAAGACTCGACTTACACACTTTAATTAACACCCAGACTATTTGCTTTGCAAGAAGAACATTAGAATCCAGCCTAGTGACACTTCCTCCTTGGCAACCACCTGGCATTTGGTAGTATTTCACGTGCTGCTGGTTTTTATGGCTCCCTCCTTGCACTTATGTTTTCTTCATTGCAGTGGGTGTTAAGCCTTCCTGGCACCAGTCCTGGCCCCAGCCCTACTTGATTCAAGAGACATCTGATTTTATAGCTGATACTCAGGTTGTTCCTGTGATATTTTTAAGACGCCCCTTATCTTGTTCTATTCGCTTGTGCTATTCTTGATTTGCAGGGTTTAGAAAATGCCTTTTTGAAAAAGAAAACAACAGTTTTAAATCAGCAGTCAAGCCAGAGTCCTAACGATTTTCTGGGGAGGTAGGGGCCCACAAGCCATGTTGTATCGGGGAAAGAGAATTACATGAAAGGACTGGAGACATGGGATTGAATCCTGTCCTGCTTTTCAGCAGTCCTTTTCCAACGCCTTTGCCATGGTAGTGATAATAGCAATACTGGCAGTGAACTCTTATAGAACGCTTACTAAGTACTAAGAGCTTTTCTTGGATAATCTCACTTAGTGTTCATGCTGCCTACCTCTGTTTTTGAAATAGGGAAAGTGAAATTTAGAGGGTTCAATATCCTCAGGTAGGAAGTGGCGGAACCTAGATTTGAACATAGGCTGGTTAACTGAGAGCCTGTGCTCTTATCCACCAGGTGTACTTCTCCTTGGCCATACTACCTTGAAATCCCACTCTCTACCAGAGGTGACATTACCAGGCCTGCCCTCCTCACAGGAATGCTGCAAAGATCCCAGCCAAGGAGATGATGTTTACGAAGGTTCTTTGAAACCGAAATAAGAAGGTGTGGCAAGTTTCATTCCACCATTGCCCACTAGTCTTGTTTACCAAGATTTAGAAACATGTTCTTTAGGAGACTCTTTTTCTCCAAGGGTGCCTTTGTGGTCTTTCCTGGAAATTGCGTATGTTTTCATAAAGAAAACAAAGTAGTGCATCTCACCCAAAGGGAACACAAAAATCAGCCCCAACCCAGAACCTACATCGGATGCTGGACTGAAACCAAACTGTTTTAAATTCTTAAAACCCTTCAGAGAATTTGCAGATACTCTATGGTATGCTAGGAACTAATAATGTAATAGCAGTAGTCACCGTTGATTAACTAGCTCACCATACCAGGCACTGATAGGAATATTTTCCTCATGTTACATCATGTGTAAGAGGCAGTTTATCGTAGTGCTTCAGAGTGTGGGCTAGAGGTTAAGAGTGCCTGGATTCTGGGTCTGGCTCTGTCAGTTGGTAGCTGTAGGATTGGACAAGTTTCTCAACCACGCAGTGCCTCAGTTTCCCCATCTGTAAATGGGAATAAGAATTAACCTGTCCTCTGGGGTGGTTGTGAGGGTTCTATAACAGAGTAATGTAAAGTACTTAAACAGTGCCTGGCATATAATAACTCTCAAATGTTCACTGCTGTGGCTGCTTTTCTCTCACCCCTTTTATGATATTGGTCCTATCACCCCAACTCTGTAAGTGTAGAAACAGAGGAATAGTCAGGCCATATGGCCTGTAAGAAGTAGGAATAGGATTTGAACCTGGAACTATGTTCATCCAGAGTCTTATCTCTTAACTTCCATGTCATGGTTTCTCAAACTATCAAACAAATACAGATTCCTCCAGGAATTCACTGTTTGACAGGTGTTTATACTCCAAGACCCAATCTACTTTCTCTCCATGCCTAGGAACAAATGTAGGGGAGCAGTGGTCTCTGACATATCCTGTCATCCTTGGGTTGGTGAAGGAGATGGTTGCTGAAGATGACTGAAGTTATGTCTCTAGGATATTAGCAAACCAGCTGAAACTTTTTCCTCTACTCAGGATTTTCTCCGTGGGCATGGAACCATGCTGGTCTTGGAGTAACAAGTTTGCTCATTAAGTAATCATTAGAGATACAGTTCCCCAAGGCAGCACAAGGCCTGACAATTTAAGGGGCTTCTTTCAGTTCTGTGATAACATTGTCCTGGGCTGGCTTAAACCTGTCGATGTAAAATATCTTGAGTTAGCACCAGAGTTGGGGTAAGTGACAAGAAGAAATTGTACAGAAGACTCTCCTGGGCTGGTCAAAGGCAGTTGACAATCCGTATGCTCTTTGGCTTTGACACCAGTTGGATATTGGGGTTCTTCTACTGAATCACTCTCCCCCTGGCCAGGGACTTGCTTCTGCCACAAACCTATCATGCAGCATAAGGGCACCATGACCCTGAGAAAGCAGTCGTTCTCCTGCCTACTGCACAGATCATGCAAGGCTCTAAGATGCCTCCCAAGTAATAACATGAATTAATAAGTAATCATAGCTTCCTTTTATCGAGTACTTACTACGTGCAAATTTACTTAATTAGTTCATATAACCCTAACATCACCACCCAACAAAGCAGGTTCTAGTATTTTTCTCCCTCTTTTACAGAAGAGGAAACTGAAGTTCAGGGAGCTTGCACACTCAGCCAGGGCCACCTGACCCCAGCAAAAGCAAGACTTAAACCCAAGCCTGTGTGACAAAACACACACTCTTCATCTCTGTGCTCAACTGCCTCAAATTCTTCTTGCCTGAATCACCCTTATACAGGTGGTTTGATAACATATTACTGATTAGACTTGGAAAAACCTGTCCTGCTGTACTGTCCTACAGGGGAAGTGAACATACCAGCCTCACAGGTTTCCACACCCATGGGCTCACCCTACCCATGGTACTTCCTAGGTGATGGAGCCTGTTTGTTTTCCTTTTGCCTCCTCTTATCTGGACATAGTTGTGCTCCTTAATTGCTTTGCTTGGCCTTTCTCCCTGAACCCTTTAATCATGGAAATATCACAGTCAGTAAACCTGAGGACAGAGTTTTGTCTCTCCAAGGCACCCTCAGCCCCATGTTTACTCTTTTGAACTGTAACCTGCTGCGTTTCTCCAGTTTTCTTTCTTTCTTCATTCTCTTTTCACCCTGGTTTAATAACAAGTTGGATTTCTAATGCTGTGAGATCATTCAAGTAACTGGCATCTTAGCCTGAGGACCTGCCTGTGAATTCTGTCATTTACAAAAGCAGAGAGCTCGGTAGTCTGTATTGTGGTTGTATATCAAGAAAGGGATGCCCTTCTCAGGTAGTGCCAAAGCAACTGGACTGTGATCAAAAAGCTACAGAAGAGGAGTTGGAAAAATTTAGTTTGAATCTTGAACACCAGCTCCCTTCCATGCCTATGTAATTGTGGACAAATTATTTAACTAACATCCCACACTAGCATAATGCTGCATTCAGTTCATTTCAGCTCAGCACACTTTTATTGAATACCTATTGTTCCCGCCCTGAGCTGGCCCCTATGTGTACCATTTCACTTAATTCTCCTACCAACCTAATGAGGTAAGGAATACTGTCATCATTTTACAGATTAGGAAACTAAGGTTGGTCAGGTTAAGCATCTTGCTCAAATCATATAGCTAATAAGTGGTGGAGGTGGACTTTGAACCCAGTTCTCTCAATGTCAAAATCCAATCCTGGGGTCAATAACACACTGGCTGGTGGTTCACTGTTAAATGCTTCCTTTCCACCACAAAGTCATCTACAAGTCTCTCTCATGTGCTGAGTCCTCTTTTGAATTTCATGCTAAGGATGTTTTTCTGGGCTGTGTCAGACTCCACAGCCCCTCCGCATTTGCCGTCCTTCCTATCGGCTTCCACTGAGTGCCCCTGGACATAGCTCCTTCTCTCTTCACAG
>JAQZBX010060464.1:0-17300 GCA_029593785.1 Cabassous unicinctus | reverse complement strand
CTCCACCCCTTTCTTTTTCCCTTCTTTTTTTTTTAAATTAGGTACAGCCAGTTTGTCTATTCTTTGCTGTGCTTCATCTTCTGGGATTTCCCATTCTCTTTCTATATTGATTTTGTATTGCAACACTATCTCTTTTCCTTCCTTCATCTTTCTGCCTTCTGCTTTCTGTTCTGGTATTTACAAACCACGTTTTTTCATTAGCCCACAACTTAAGAATGTCAATTTCTATTCTATCTATTCTGTTGTCTTCTTTTTCTATTATTATTAACTTTTTTCTTTCAGCACTTTCTTTACTCTTTCTTCTTCTCCTCATCATTCTAGCCTTATAAATCATTATATATTTTTTTCTTCTATTTGGTTTCTCAGTCCATTGTAGGTACTTCATTTTTTACCCTATTTTTCTACACTGCCTACATGAGTTAAATATTCATTTTACTAAGTCTTATATGGCCCCTCTTCTAACTTTTATCAATATTACTATTAGCCTCCTTATTTTCTCACATTTCAAGTCCTCTGGCCCTAATCTTTTGCCTTCAAGGGAACATAGAAAGAAGGAAGGAAATAAAATGAGAAGAACAAAGTTTCAAAGAGAACTCTTAAAACACACGCAGAACCACAAGCTAAATAAAACTCTAGAGCAGAGAGAGAAACTATTCAACTGAATAAACCCGTCAAGATAAAAAGATGACTAGAGGGCAACAAAAAATGACAAACCACACTGAGAAACAGGCAGTCATGTACCAGTCCAATAAACAAACAAAAAAATAGGAAGAGATGCAAAACATGAAACAACTAATCAAAAGTTTATAAACAAATATCATGGACCAACTTAATGAAGTGAAGGCAGAGATTAAGGATATTAAGAAGACACTGGGAGAACATACTGAAGAAATTGTAAACATACATAAAAAGATAATGGATATGATGGTGATCAATGGCACAATCCAAGAAATAAAAAAGATGCTGGATTCACATAACAGCAGATTTCAACAGGCAGAAGAAAGAATTGGTGATATGGAAGACAATACATCTGAAATCAAAGACATAGTAGAACAGATATATAAAAAGATAGAAAAAATCCAGCAGGTACTCAGGGATTTAATTGAAAACACAAAACACACAAACATACACATTATAGGCATCCCAGAAAGAGGAGAGAAGGAAAGGGAACAGAAGGAGTGTTGAAGGAAATAAGGGCTGAAAACTTCCCAACCCTATTGAGAGAGATGGATGTACAAGCCATGGAAGCACAGCAAAACCCAAACATTACAAATCCCAACAGGCCAATTCCAAGACATATGCTCATCAAAATGCCCAAAGCTCGAGAAAAAGAGAAAAACTCAAGGCAGCAAGAGAAAAGAGAACCATCACATACAAGGGAAGCACAATAAGATTAAGTGCTGATTTCCCATCAGAAACCATACAGGCAAGAAGACAGTGGAATGACATAGTCAAAGTAATAAAAGAAAAATACTTCCAGCCATGAATTCTCTATCGAGCAAAACTGGCATTCAAAAATGATGGAGTGTTCAATAACTCACATATAAACAGAAATTGAGAGATATGCCAATAAGAAAACTGCTCCTCAATAAATATTAAAGGAAGTTCTACAAGTTGAAAGGAAGAAACAAGGGAGAGAGTTGGAAGATAGTGTAAAAATAACTAAAAAGAAAAAAAGAGCATTAAAAACAACATATGACATACATTAACCTAAAGAAACTATGGCTGAAGTAAGAAATTCATTGTGAATAATAACACTGAATGTTAATGGATTAAATTCACTACTCAAGAGACACAGATTGGCAAAATGGATAAGGAAATATGATCCATCTATATGCTGTCTACAAGAAACCCACTTTCAACCCAGGGATTCAAGGAGGCTGAAAGTGAATGACTAGAAAACAATTTTACAAGCAAACAATAGCTATAAAAGGGCAGGAGTAGCTCTCCTAATATCAGACAAAATAGACTTTAAGTAAAAACTATTATAAGAGACAAAGATGGACACTATATATTAGTAAAAGGGGTAATCTCTCAGGAAGAGAGAATAATCATAAATATTTATGCACCTAATCAGGGTGTCTCAAATTACATGAGGCAAACACTGGAAAAACTAAGTGGAGAAATAAATGCCTCTACAATTATAGTGGGGGACTTTAATACACCATTATCACCATTAGACAGAATATCTAGTTAGAGAATCAATAAAGAATCATAGATTCTGAACAATACATTAGAGGACTGGGACCATTAGACATATACTGTACACTACACACAAATACAGCAAGATTTACATTCTTCTCAAGTGCACATGCATCATACTCCAGGATAGACCACATATTAGGCCACAGTACAACTCTCAATGAATTCAGAAAGATTGAGATCATACAAAGCAATTTCTATGACCACAATGGAATGAAATTGGAAATCACTAAGGGACAGAGAACCAGATTAGGCTCAAAGACATGGAAGTTAAACAATACACTTTTAGACAAACAGTGTGTCAAGGAAGAAATCTCAAAAGAAATCAGTAACTACTTTGAAACTAATGAAAATGACAACACAACATATCAAAACCTATGGGATGAGGCCAAAGCTGTTCTGAGAGGGAACTTCATAGCCATAAACACATATATTAAAAAAAAGAAGGAGCTAAAATTGAAGACCTATCTGCACACTTGAAGGAATTGTAAAATCAACAACAAACTAAACCTAAAGGAAGCAGAGAAAAGGAAATAACAAAGATTAGAGCAGAAGTAAATGAAATAGAGAATAAGAAAGCACTAGAAAACATAAACAAAACCAAAAGCTGGATCTTCAAGAGGATCAATAAAATTGAAAAACCCTTAGTCAGACTAACAAAGAAAAAGAGAGAACTCATGCAAATACACAAAATAAGGAATGAGAAAGGGGATATCACTACTGACCCCACAGAAATAAAGAGTATCTTAAGAGGATACTTAGAAAAATTGTATGCCAACAAAAATGATAATTTAGAGGAAATGGACAAATTTCTAGAAACTCACAAACAGCCTACATTGACAAAAAAAGAAATTGATGAACTCAACAGTCCAATTACAAGTAAAGAGATAGACTCAGTCATCAAAAACCTCCCAACTAAGAAGAGCCCAGGACCAGATGGCTTCACAGGTGAATGCTACCAAACATTTTGAAAAGAGCTAACACCAATCCTGCTTAAGCTTTTCCAAAAAATAGAAGTAGAAGGAATATTGCCTAACTCATTCTATGATGCCAACTTTACACTAATACCAAAGCTAAACAAAGATACCACAAGAAAGAAAAATTACAGACCAATTTCTCTAATGAACCTAGATGCTAAAATCCTCAACAAAATATTTGCTAGTTGCATACAAAAACATATCAAAAGAATTATACACCATGACCAAGTGGGTTTCATAACGGGTATGCAAGGATGTTTCAATTAAGAAAATCAATCAATGTAATAGACCACATAAACAGATTGAAAGAAAAAAATCACATGATCATCTCTATAGATGCAGAAAAAGCTTTTGACAAAATACAGCACTTTTTCCTGATAAAAGCACTGAAAATAGGAATAGAAGGAAACTTTCTGAATATGATAAAGGGTATATATGAAAAACCCAAAGTTAACATCATCTTCAATGGTGAAATCCTAAAAGCCTTTCCTCTGAAATCGGGAACAAGACAAGAATGCCCACTATCACCACTCCTATTTAGCAAAGTCTTAGAAGTGCTTGCTTGAGCACTGAGGGAAGAAAAAGATATAAAAGGCATCCAAATTGGAAAAGAAGAAGTAAAAATTTCATTTGTAAATGACATGATCCTATACATAGAAAGCCCTGAGAAATCTACAACAAAGCTTCTAGAAATTATAAAGGAGTTCAGTAATGTCACAGACTATAAGATCAATGCTCAAAAATCAGTAGCATTTTGGTACACCAATAACAACAATTTGAGGAGGAAATCAAGAAAAAAATACCATTTATAATAGTAACTAAAAGAATCAAATACCTAGTAATAAATTCAACTAAAGATGCAAAGGACTTATGTACAGAAAACTACACAACACTGTTAAAGAAAATCAAATAAGACTTACAAAAATGGAAGAATGTTCCCTGTTCATGGATAGGAAGAGTAAACATCATCAAGATGTCTATCCTACCCAAACTAATCTACAGATTTAATGCAATCCCAATAAATATCAACACTGTATTTTTTAAGGAACTGGAAAAACTAACAACAAAATATATTTGGAAAGGTAAGTGGCCCCGAATCACCAAACACATAATGAAAAAGAAAATTGAAGTTGGAGGTATCATACTACCTGGCTTTAAAACATACTACAAAACTACAGTGCTCAAAACTGCATGGTATTGGCACAAGGATAGACATACTGACCAATGGAACAGAATTAACAATTCTGATATAGATCCTCGCATATACCATCATCTGATATTCGACAAGGCCACCAAGCCTACTCAGTTGGGAGAGAATAGCTTCTTTAACAAGTGGTGCTTGGAGAACTGGATATCCATATCCAAAGAATGAGAAAGGAATACCATCTCATACCTTATACGAAAATCAACTCAAGATGGATCAAAGATCTAAATATAAGAGCTAAAACTATAAAGACCTTGGAAGATAATGCAGTGAAACTTCTAGAGGACCTTGTAATAAGAAATGGTTTCATGAACTTCACACCCAAAGCATGAGCAGCAAATGAAAAAATAGATAAATGGGATCTCCTCAAAATTAAAAACTTCTGTAACTCAAAGGACATTATTAAGATAAAAAAAAAGGCAGCCTATCCAATGGGAGAAAATATTTGACAACTGTATATCTGATAGGATCCTAATATTCTGCAAATATAAAGAGATATTACATCTTGAAAATAAAAAGACAAACAACCAATTTAAAAAATGAGCAAGTGACCTGAAAAGACACTTCTCCAAGGAAGAAATACAAATGGCTAAAAAGCACATGAAATAATGCTTGACATCCGTAGCTATTAGGGCAATGAAAATCAAAACTACAATGAGATACCATCTTTTACCCATCAGAATGGCAGCTATTAAGAAAACAGCGGACTATAAGTGTTGGAGAGGATGTGGAGGAATAGGAACCCTCATCCAATGGTGGGGTGATTGTGGAATGGTCCAGCCACTGTGGAGGGCAGTTTGGTGGTTCCTCAGAAAACTAACACTAGATCTTCCATATGATCCAATGATTCCACTGCTGGGTATATACACAGGAGAATTGAAAGCAAAGACACAAACAGATATATGCACACCAATGTTCATAGCAGCATTGTTCACAATTGCCAAAAGCTGGAATCAGTCCCAGTGCCCATCAATAAACAAAATGTGGATCGTACATTTAATGGAATATTACTCAGCTGTAAGAAGGAATAAAGTGCTAACACATGGAATAAAATGGATGAATCTTGAAGACCTTATGTTGAGTGAAGCAAGCGAGGCATTGAAGGATGAACAGTACATGAACTCATTCATTTGAATTGAGGAAATTGAGCAATCTCTGGGAACCATTGTCTGAAACATAGGTTAACAAGGGAGAGAAAGAGAAGAGAAGGTTGTGAGCCATCACCCATATGGACATAAGCTACAGTAAAGTGATAGAGTATAGTTGCATATTGTAGGAAAGGACAGGTGGGTAGTGATATTAATGGGTTTGATGGTGCAGGTTGACAGGTGGGTAGATTACAAAGGGTCAGTTAGAATACCCAGGATACTAGGCGGAGATGTGAGAGGGACCAGGTGAACATGGGATTTGTTGGTATGAGATTCAAAGTGCAGGAGTGGGAATGCTATTATGGCAGTATGACAAGGTAGTGTCACTGGTTTAGGGTATAGGTTGCAGGGGCTTTCAGGACGAGGTGCATCTGGAGTAGGCTTCTGGGGAGTGTGTGAGTGTTCATTCTGTCATAATGTCGTGTGTCGGGGAGCGGAGACTGACACGGTGAGTGTGAAGGAGATGGACCCCCATCTTTGGGAGGACCGGTTCACCCAGAAACAGACAGGTGGGTGTCTCTTAGGAGATAGGGTGGATCCTAATAAGGGAGGACAATCAGCATGTCAAGACCTCTTGGTGTATGTAACTATGAATCTTGTCATCCAATGAGTCAAGACAGCGAGGTGTCATGTGCCCCACGGGGATGGGGAGGAAGGAACAGAAAAGATCAAACAGGAGATATTTAATGGTCAGGGGAAATGTTTTTCATTACCTTACAGTGATGGACACAGGATATGGTAAATATCATTAAAAATTATTAAACTGTACCATCTAAATTGTAAAATATACTCTTAACCATTGACAATATTGAGTAGCTATGTTTCACTATCTGTATAAAAATTATAACAATGCTACCATCCACATACACAAAGGTTTTAATGTGGGGTGAGGAAAGGGGGAGGAGGTTGGGTATATGAGATTCTCTAATATTCTGTGTGTGACTTTGCTTGACCTAAAACTTCTTTGAAAATTAAAAGAAATTTGGGGACACTGGGGAGTGAGAAGGGGAAGGTGCCACAGTACAAACTGGACACCCCATAATGCAGTGATAAAAGGAAAAATAATTTAAAAAAAATTTTTTTTTTAATTTTTCACATTTTTTGAATATCCCAATCCTTTAATTTTATTTTTAGTGTTCTTTTTAAGTTTCCATGTATTTTATGTCTAACATTTAAACTTATCATTATTATTTCATTTCCTATTAATTGAATTTGGCTATTATATAGGCTTCATCTTCAAGGAAGGTATGGATCATAGAAGGGTTACAACCGGGGAAGGAGAGGATCATTGGTGGGGGGTGTCTGGGATGGGGTTTTCATGGGAGGAAGGTCATCTGAATATACATGAAAGATATATAAAATTGTTCAAATGATCAAGTGGTGGAACATGGTCACAGTGGTTGGAGAATCACTCAATGAATGAGAAAATACTGAATTCCCAGCCTGAAGAGCTCTGCCACATTCTCCAAGGGAGCAGCAACAGTACCCTGAGTGCAGGGGCAGTGTCTGGCAAAGGAAGATGGTCCAATATTGGGTTCTTGTTATTGATGACTAGCCTTATGAGTCTTTCCTCTTGTAATTGAAACTTAGCCTACTGTTATGGGGTGCCTAAGAGTTACCACCTGAGAGCCTCCTTGTTGCTCAAATGTGGCCTCTTTCTAAGCCAAACTCAGCATATGAATGCGTTACCTTCCCCCCAATGTGGGACATGACTCCCAGGATGAGCCTCCCTGGCAAGGAGGAATTAATACCAAGTGCCAACTGGCAATATGACTGGAAAAAGACCTTGAATAAAAAGGGGAAAAGGTAAAGACTAATGAGTTCATATTGCTAAGAGACTTCAAAGAGAGTTGGGAGGTCATCCCAGAGGTAATGCTTACACACACCTCAGAAGGATCTCATAGAACATCAAAGTGGTTACCACCCCACACAAAGGGGCTCCTGAGGGCTCTGGAGACACCCAGGTCCTATATAAGGGGGGATATCTCCAGAGATTGATGCCTTATCAGTGGGCTATACTTTGGAATCTGTGCTCCTGAGAGTGACAGAGTTGGACTCAAATAAGTCCTTCCTGCACATGGTCCATCAGTCCCTTCTATTCAAAACTATATGTGGAGCTGGAGTTTGTAGGTGTACTTCCAGAGACTGGAGCCTTTGGCCTGCCCATGTGTCTAGCTGTGCCTGGAATCTCAGTGGAGCTGCAACTCCTACTCTACAGCTCAATGGACTCACCCAAGTCACCTGGTGAGGAGATGATGATGGACAACAGCCATCCCAGGGAATGGAGAGAGTCTGCAGCTGCAGGCAGGATAATCCCATCCATTTTACCCATGGGATATAATCCCCCTCTCACTTGGAAGTGGAGTGGACATCACCATCCCAGACTCCTCAGGATGGGGTGAAGAGCTATGAACTAGAGTGGACTCACTGGTATTTTGTTGTAGACATATTGTGATTCAAGCAATGGAAGAAATTACAACAGTGAGGTGGAGCCAGTGGCCACTGGATGCTTTCGGGGCAGGGAGAGGGAAAAGAAGTTGTAATACAGGGGCTTTCTGGGCACCTGGGAATTATCCTGAGTGACATTACAACAACAGATATAGGCCATTTTACATCAGCATATAACATGCAGAACTGTGTGCGAGAGAATGTGGTCTACCATGTGAACTATGGTCCATGCTTAGTGGTAAAGCCCCAGGATGTGTATATCCATTGCAGGTGATGTGCCACACTAATGAAAGGTGGTTGTGTGGGAGGTTATGGGAGGTGTGGGAGGTGTGGAACATGGGAATCCCTGTAATTTTTGTGTAACACTTATGTAATCCAAGCATCTTTTAAAATATAAAAAAAATAAATAAACAAAAAAAATCAACCTATAAGTTTTCTCAGATACACTGTTGAAATACATACTTGTGTTTTATTTAATACATTATGTTCAGTGAATTATACTAATTTCCTCAATGCTAATATTCTTGAATTGGACAATTTTTGGAGTTACTACATTATCCAGATTTGAATGATTTTTTCCAAGAAAATTATGGAGAGATTTATTTGATATTTATTTTGTCTTATATTGAACTTAAATCATTTCAGAATTCTAAGGACAATGTGGCAAGGGAGTAACTTGTGGCATTGAAATAGGATCACTGTGAATAGTGGCAGCTTGGTGCATCAGTTCCTGAAACAACGTGGCCCTGGAGGATTCATTCATATTATTGCTCATGTTGGAAAATGTGCTTGTTTCTTCCTTATTTTAACTTTAACATTTTACATCATGCTTTGCATGTAATAATATTCAGGATTTATTTTGGAATAGTATAAGATTGTTAAATATTTAATATATGTCAACCATCCAAATACATGGTAAGAATTTTAAGCAGCTCTTCTAAAATATTTTGTAAAATGTGCATTAATTCCATTAAGATAAAAGTTACAGATAATATTTTAATGCAATCATGCAACCTAGTAAATCAACTTTATGACAAAATGTGCTTGAATGACGATATGAACTTGAGGAGGTTGTATTGGGTTGTATTAGGATGGAAATAATTAAGAATTGAATTCCTTATTTGATGAAGTTGTTTAGGAATCAATGTAAGAGTTACAATTTATGTCTAAACTACCTAAGAGCCTGGGATTGTGTGAATATTATTTAGAATTGCTTCAGTCATATTTAAGAACTTTCCCTAATGCATTGCAGTTGCATTATAATTACACTACTTTGGGATATAATTTGTAATTTATTTAAATCTATTAGTAAATAAATTAATGTTAAGAGTTGTCGTTCCTCAATATATTTCTTGTACATTTATTTCAGCTGTTGCTCTCATTTAGAATTTTGTCTAGTTACATAAGTGTCTTTGTATGTTGAGGGTAGAAGCAGGGAGGAAATTTCTTCCATTTTGGAGGAGATTAAGAGTGTCTTTTAGTTAAATCTGAACTGAAACAATTTTATCATATTTCCTCCATCTATCAGTTGGAATACTTTTTGTGACCTAAAATTGAATTTTTCACATATGGATAAATTTTTTACACTGTTCTGTCTTGTAGATGATTATCAAAATGATTATCTTTTGGAAATAGAGGAGGTAGAGAAATGGATTAGATATCTTCTTAAACGCCCTAAGGTGTCTATATTTAGTAAATTAATTTTAAAAAGTAATAATATAGAAAGTCTTTTAAACCTTACAGACATTTAAAATATATTTCATGCTACAAGAATTGGTAGGGAATTGAGCATAATTAATACATTCAATGGTTAAATCCAATCAGAGTTTAGGAAAACTAGGTGAATAACCACATGTTGTATGATTTCTTTGAAAGTTTTTTCAATAAGACAATTTTGATGACAAGCCTTATTTTAAAGAGACTCAGAGTAGAGTAAAATACAATTTAAATAATTTTAATGGCTGAGGGAAATAATACAGAGGATGAAACATTTTAAAAAGATATAGTGAAAAATTCCCAATGCTTGGAAGCAAGTAAAATAAGAAACCATAAAATATGTAGGCACCAGTATATTTCTGTTTCGGATTTTTTTCATTTCTGGTATTTTTTTCAAGCATGGAAATTATTTTTACTGGTTTTTCATCAATAGACCTCATAATTGTACATTCTTTTAAATTATGTGTATGTGTGGATAAGTAATAACTGTTTATATCTGCTTTTTATATCTAATTTTTGAAGTATGTGCACTTTATCTCATGAATTGATATTTTTCTATATGATATTTAATCATGTGCATCTCATTGTAAATCACTATTAAAGAGGATATTATGATTAATATATTAGTACCTAGGATGAATTTTTATTTAGAATTATTTGCTACAGAAAACTTCAAATATGAAACTGCTGCTTCAAAATGTATGATTATCAATTTTTTAGAAGATTTATCATATGTTTCCAAAAATATGCATACTTATCTAAATTAGTCACATATTTTATATCACAATGTTTTTAACAAGTTTTATATCTATTTAAGTAACTTTATTTTATGATGATATTCATCTTTTTCCTGTTTTGCCCTCCCTATTTCCTCTTTGCTACACCTCCTACTTAAATATTTTTTGAATTATTCATGTAGGGAATTTTTTTTTATAATTTTGGTGAAGTTTTATCATAATAGGGATATTAACATTTTTCTTAATTTGTCTAAGAGTTTTTTCCTTGGTTCTAGTTAAATTTCATAATTTTATGAAAGTGATTTTTCACATTCATAAATAATATATCACACATAATTAAATGTGGATACCAGTGGATTAGGAAATGTTGCTGGTATTCCTATCATTTTGTGAAATAATTTTCAGTTTTCCATATATTTACTCACTCCATATTTTTATATAATAATTTCTTACATCACATGTTGGTATTACTTCTTAATATAAAATATTATTTATTCTGTACTATTTTATTTTCCCAATTGTCCAAATATAATATCTATTTTATTCATGCAAAATCTCATATATTGCATTTCCTTTGTTGCACTTATTTTCAAAGTTTTTATTTTTATATTTAACTTAATAATAATTTGATATCATTAATACCCTTAATTCATGTGATGGTTAGGCTAATGTGTTAACTTGGCCAGGGATTTGTGCCCTGTTGTTTGTCAAGCAAGCACTGGACTAATTGTAACACAAGAATTATTTATGGACTTTAGTCACATTGAGTTTACTGCAAAGATGGTGATTACATCTACAATTAGCCAGGGAGATTGCCCCAGCAATGAGTGATGTTTTACCAAATCAGCTGAATTCCTTAAAAGGGGAAGTGATTTCAGCATTCAGAGGGAATTTCCCAGCTTGTCTTTGGACAGACAACATCCCCCAAAAAACCCATCAAGGGCCTTCTTTGGACTTTCATTGCAGTCCCTGGTTTGCAGCCTACCTGCAGAACCTGGACTTGTGAATTCCCACAGTCATGTGAGAGACGCTTAGAAAATCTCATACTATTTACAGATATCTCCTGTTGATTCTGTTTTCCTAGAGAATCCTGACTAATACAGTTTGGTACCAGGAGTGGTTCTTGAGGAACAGAATCTTAAACATAGGTTTTCTGAGGTGGTTCTAGGAGATTTGCAACTGGCTCTCTACTCTAATTGGACTCAAGGGTACTAGTGACTCCCTTTCCAATAATAAAGACACCACTACCAGTCCATGGTGTCAGTAGGCAATGGAGATATGCAAAATGTCATCACTGGATTCCCCCACTTCCCATGCTTATAAGAGGCAAGGATCTGGGTGAGAGTGCTTTAACACCTTAACTGAGTTTTGTGGAGTTAAAAGGTATAATGATGTTGACTGGTTCCTTCTAGATACTCTGGATAGAGTTACAAAAGAAAGAGATGAATTAAAGGCATCAAATTTGCAACTTAAAGGCTGCATGAATGATGTGAAAGTTTCTTTGTGTGCTCTGAAAGAAAATCTTGTCTCTTGCAGCCACAGTCTTGAGATTTCTGAGAACCAAACTCAGACTCTCATTGTACAAGTAGCAGAGTTACAAAGAAAACTAAAATCTCAACCTCACAGGGTATCTGTGGTTAAAGTGAAAGCACTGATTGGAAAGGAGTGGAACTCTGATGTTTGGGATAGATACATATGGGATGATGATAATATTGGTGGGGCATTGGAACCCTAAATTCTGTTGAGACTTTAGCATATAAACCAGTGATAGCCTACTCTTTGGAGACCACACTTTGTCAACTTTGTGTCACCCAGTATCCAGCCTACCCCAGAAAGTCTGTACCTCCTTCCAGCCTGGTACCAGCCAAACCAAATCCTGCACTGCCCAGTCTTTGGCCTGCCCCAGTAAGTCTAGACCTCCTCCCAGTCCTGAAACAGGCACCAGCCCAACTCAGGCAATCACTGCCCAACCTCTGCCCTGTCCTGAGGAATCTGCCTTCAAACTCCTGCCTGAAGAGATTAATCCTTTCTAACCAGAAGCAAAGGCAAAGGAAATCCCTGAGGTCAGTAACTTGCAAGATATTTCTAATCCTTGGCCTTATTCACTGCCACCACCCCTCTTCACTTCAAGACCTATTACTAGGCTAAAATCACAACAAACCCCCAAAGGTGTAAAACAAAGTGTGACCTATGAGGAAGTATGCTACACTCCAAAAGAACTATATGAGTTTTCCAATATATGTAGATAGAAATCAGGGGAATATGTATGGGAAAGCATACTAAGTGTATGGGATAATGGTGAAAGGAATATAAAGTTGGAACATGCTGAATTTATTGATATCAGCCAACTAAGCAGAAATTCTGGATTCAGAGCTGTAGCTTGGGGGTTAGAAAGGGCATTAACAGTTTGTTCTGGTGGCTGACTGAAACATGGATCAAAAGATGGCCTAGCATGTCTGAGGCTGAGATGATGATTTGCCCTGGTATACTGTAGAAAAGGGAATTCAAAAGCTTAGAGAGCTAGGAATGCTAGAATGTATTTTCCATTTAACACCATCCCAGGTACCCCAGGAAAGTCCAGAGGACACACCTTTAACAAGGACTGTGAGGAATAAATTTGTAAGACTAACCCAATCTTCCCTGAAGAGCTCTGTGGTTGCTTTTCTCTTAGTCCAGAAATTACTTTTAGGAGGGATGTAATGGAATTAGAATCCTTAAACATTATGGGGATGATCAGATCTCAGTCCAGCAAAAGTAAAGTATCAGCAGTTAATCACCAGAGACAAGGCAGGCATGGCTACTGCAATGAAAGACAGATTCAAAGCAGCACTCAAAATTGTCTGAGTCCAATAGAATTATGGCATTGGCAAATAGATCATGGGGAACCTAGAAGTGAAATAGATGGACAGTCTACTAAATTTCTTCTGGATCTGTATAAACAGAAGAATTCTAGATCGAGTGAACAAAACTCTAATTCAAATTACAGACACAGAGAATTACTGCCCCTTAATCAATTCCCAGACTTGAGATAGTTTACAAACCCAGAGCCCCTTGAATAAGAAGAAGGCCAGCTCCACTAGGGGAAGAATCTTGTTAAAAAGACAAAAATTTATATTGTTAATCCTCCTTCCAGATTTCCCCAAGGAGAATTACAGGTTTTTACCAGAGTCACAATGCATTGGACAAAAGGAAATGAACAGACATTTTGGGGAATATTTGACAAGGACTCAGAAGTGACAATTCCAGGAGACCCAAAAGGTCATTGTGGACCACCAGAGTGGTCAGGTGATTGATGGAGTTTTAGCTTAGGTCCATTTCTCACAGTGGATCCACTGGGTCCCTGGTCCCATTCTGTGGTTATTTCCCTACTTCCAGAATGCATAATTGGAATAGGCATACTCAAGAACTGGCAGAAGCCCCACATTAGATACCTGACGTGTGGAGTGAGGGGTATTATGGTTGGAAAGGCGAAGTGGAAGCCCCTAGAACTGCCACTACCTAGCAAAATAGTAAATAAAAAGGAATACTGGATTCCTGGGGGATTGCAAAGATTAGTGCCACCATCAAGAATTTGAAGAATGCAGGGGTGGTGAATCCCACCACATCACCAGTCAACTGTCCTATTTGGCCTGTGCAGAAAACAGATGGATCATGGAGGATGACAGTAGTTTATTGTAAACCTAACCCGGTGATAACTCCATTTGCAGCTGCTATCCCAGATGTGGTATCATTGCTTGAGCAAATCAACACATCCCCTGGTACTTGGTATGCAGCTGTTGATCTGACAAATGCTTTTTTCTCAATTGCCATTTTTAAGGACCACCAGAAAGAGTTGGCTTTCAGTTGGCAAGGCCAGCAGTATACCTTCAATGTCCTGCCTCAGGAGTATATCAACTCTAGAGCCCTATACCATAATATTGCCCTCACAGATCTCAATTATCGCCCCCTCCCTCAAGAGATCACACTGAACAATTATATTGATGATATCATGATCAATATACTCTAGTGAGCCAGAAGTAACAAAGACTGTAGACTTATTGGTAAGGCATTTGCATGAGAGAGAATGAAAGATAAATTCAACAAAAATGCAGTGACCTTCCACCTGACTGAAATTTCTAGGTGTCCAGTGGTGTGAGACATGACAAGATATCCCTTTTAAAGTGAAGGATAAGCTGTTGGATCTGTCCCACCCCACCCCCCACCCCACCCCCCATGACCAAAAAAGAGGCACAATGGTTACTTGGTCTCTTCAGATTTTGGAGACAACACATTCCACATTTGAGTGTGCTATTCCAGCCCTTTTACTGAGGTACCAGAAAAGCTGCTAGTTTTGATTGGAGACTGGAATAAAAGGAGGCTCTGTGACAGATCCAGGCTGCTGTACAAGCTGCACCACCACTTGGGCCATATGATCCATCAGCTCCAATGGTGCTGGAAGTTTCAGTGGCAAATAGAAATGCTGTCTGGAGCCCTTGGCAAACCCTTATAAAAAAATATCAATGCATACCCTTAGGATTTTGGAGCAAAGCCCTGCTTTCCTCTGAAGATAACTACTTTCCTTTTGAGAAACAGCTATTGGCCTGCTACTGGGCCTTATTAGAGACTGAATGATTAACCATGGGCCATGAAATTACAATGAGATCCAAGGTGCCTATCATAAGCTGTGTATTGTCTAACCCACGAAACCATAAATTTGGGGGTGTGCAGCACTCATTAATAAAGTGGATGTGGTATATATGAGATAGGGCTTGAGTGGGTTCTGAAGGTACAAGTAAGTTACATGAGGAAGTAGCCCAAATGCCCATGGTCACCACTCCTGCCATGTTACCTTCTCTTTCCCAACTCACAGATTTGGCCCCTTGGGGAAACCCTAATAACCAGTTGACTGAGGAAGAGAAAATTCGGGTCTGGTTTACAGATGGTTCTGCATGATGTGCAGGTACCACCCAAAAGTGGAGAGATGCAGGACTGCAGCCTTTATCAGGGACATCCCTGAAGGACAGTGGTGAGGGCCACTCCTCCCAGTGGGCAGAACTTCAAGTAGTGCATCTGATTGTTCATTTTGCTCAGAAGAAGAAATGGCCAGAGTTATATTTGTTCAGTGATACATGGGCTGTTGCAAATTGTTTGACTGAATGGTTCAGGGATTTGGAAGGAACATAATTGGAAAATTGTTGATAAAGAGATCTGGGGGAGAAGCATATGGATAGACCTTTCTGAATGGGCAAAAACATGAAAATATTTGCATTCCATGTGAACGCTTACCAGAGTGTGACTGCAGCAGAGGAAGATTTTAATAATCAAATGATTAAGATGGCCCACTCTGTGGCTAATGCTCTGCCTCTTTCCCCAGCCACTCCTGTCATTGCCTAATGGTCTCATGAACAATGTCACCATGGAAATAGGGATGGAAATTATGCATTGGTTCAGCAACATGGATTTCCCCTCACTAAGGCTGACTTGGCTACAGCCACTGGTGAATGCCCAATCTGCCAGCAGCAGAGACTACACTCAGCACATGATATGGCAACATTCCCTGAGGTGATCATCCTGCTACCTGGTGGCAGGTTGATTACATTGGACCACTTCCACCATGGAAAGTGCAATGATTTATTTTAACTGGAATAGACATACTCTAGATATGGGTTTGCATTTCCTGAATGGAATGCTTCTTTCAAAACTACCATCTGTGGCCTTACCGAATGTCTTATCTACTGCCATGGCATTCCACACAACATTGCTTCTGATAAAAGAATCCATTTCACAGCAAATGATTTGCAGGAATGGACACATTCCCATGGAATTCTCTGGTCTTACTATGTTCTCCATCACACTGAAGCAAATGGATTGATAGAACAGTGGAATGGCCTTAGGAAGACTCAATTATAGTCCCAACTAGGTGGCAATACCTTGCAGGACTGGGATAATATTCTTCAGAAGGCTGTGTATGCTCTAAATCAGCATCTAGTCCATGGTGCTGTTTCTTCCATTACCAGGATTCATGGGTCCAGGAATCAAGGGGGGGATATGGAAGAGGAATCACTCACTAATACCACTAGTGACACCCTAGATACATTTTTGCTTCCTGTCCCTGCAGCCTTAAGTTCTGCTGGTGCACAGTTCTTAGGCCCAAAAGGAGCAGTGCTGCCATCAGGGAACACAGCAATGATTCCATTGAACTGGAAGTTAAGACTGCCACTTAGCCACATTGGGCTCCTCTTACTTCTGAATCACATGCAAAGAAGGGAATTACTCTACTGGTTTGGGTGATTCATTCTATCAAGGGGAAATAGGATTGTATCTACATAATGAGGGTAAAGAAGAGTTTGCCTGAAATACAGGAGATACTGTAGGGCATCTCCTAGTACTGCCATGCCCTGTGATTAAAGTCAATGGAAAATTGCAACAACCCAATCCAAGCATGATTGACCATGGCCCAGAATCTTCAAGAATGAGAGTTTTAGTCACCCCACCAGTCAAAAAGCCAGGGCCAGCTGAAGTGCTTGCTGAGGGAAATAGGAACATGGAATGGGTAGTGAAAGAAGGTAGTGATAAATATGAACTTTACCATGTGACCAGTTACAGAAACAAGGACTATAATAGTCATGATTATTTCTTCCTTGTTTCATTAAGAGTATGACTTTATAAATATACAAAATTAATTTGCTTTCTTCTCTAACCTTTTCCCTTATCACATGACAAATTGTATTAGTTTCATGTCATAATATTTAGGAATGCCAAGTTTAACAGTGAATATTGCCCAAGGACTTGCACCCTATTTTGTAGGCAATTATTGTGTTTCCAGTTGTGTGCAGGAGAGTTGAACATTATTAGGCAGAAATATATGTGTGTGTATATATATATATAT
>JAQZBX010060463.1:0-10954 GCA_029593785.1 Cabassous unicinctus | reverse complement strand
GCCCTATGGACCCTTCTCTGCTGGCCGTCCCTGGCTCCTTCCCATCTCACTGTCTCCTGGCCAGGGCACATGCCCTGCTCTTCCCAGAGCATACCAAGTCCTGCCTCAGGGCCTTTGCACTGGCTCTCATTGTCTGGACTGTTTGTTCCTTGGCTCCTCTCCAGGCTGCTGCTTCTCATCCCTTCAGCTCGATGTTCTCTCTCGGAAAGGGGCTGTCCTGACTACCCCCGAGATGCTCTGTGTGGCGTCCCCACTGTCTGAAATGCTCACAGTCCGTGATTACCGTTGGCCTAGCAGGACGGCAAGAGGAATTTTTCCTGTTTCCCCACAATTGCAGGCTAGGCCCAAAGCTGGGGACACAGGATTTAAAGTAGTACGCCACATTCCAAGCTTGAGGAGCCGCAGCCAGCTGCCTCCCCACAGGGCCGTGCCCCCCCCTTTCCCCCACAGTGGATTTTAGGCCTTCGGCTGAGTGCTGTTTGTGGTGAGGGGTGATTCCCTCCCCTACCTGAGGCCAGAGGAAAGTGCTTTTCCCGGGAGAAACCTCCCAGTTGGAAGCAGCCCTGGGAAACCCCAGCAGACTTGCTGAGCTGCCTGAGCAGGGACAGAGAAGGTGAGAGTAGAAACTGGGGTGTCACAAGGCCCGCCCTCTCCCCACCACAGGCTCATGCAGACAGACACCCCCCACGCCCTCCGCGAGGGCAGCCAGCGCCAAGCAGCACCTCCACAAAGGGCTCGCCCCACGACGTTACCTGCCAGCCAGTGCCCGGGGTGGCGCTCGTCTCTGAGCTCCGTTTGCAGAAGAGGAAACTGTAGTTCGGGGAAGACGGGTGGCTTGTCCAGCGTCCAGGCACACAAGTGGTGGAGCTGGGCTGCAGCCAGGCCTGTCTAGCTCAGCGCAGGCTCCTTCTCCATGGGAGCCGCCTGCCCCCTTCTCTGTCATCTGACCCCCGGGGGTGCAAGAGGGAGCTCGGCCTCCGGCTCCTCAGGCGCTGGGGACGAGGGATGTGGTTGAAGCCTGATTGGCTGTGTGGCAGCAGGTGTTTGAGCGGTGCTGCGTCACGGCGGCGAGGTGGCAGGTGGACTGGCCTCGCCTGGGCGCTGGCACAGCCGAGGGCCTTCAGCCTGGGCTTTGTGTTTGTGGTCTGTTTCCTGCCTCCTCCCATCTGCCTCCCCGCTCCCAGGAACCGGCTAAGACCCTCTAACCCGGCTGTAAATGTGTGTACGTGCAAGAAAAAGGTGTGAGGGACGGGCAGCAAAGTGCCAGTGGGGCCTCCCTCTGGGGAGGGAGGGAGGATGCCTGGGGGTCTTAGAGAGGACCTCAGCGCTTTAGTCTATAGTTTTATATTGGCTTTTTTTGTGATTATGCATTCATGCATCACTTGTGTCTTAAAAAAAACAAAACCCTACGAGAAGCACCCTGCACCTGGTTTTTACCACTGCCTCCAGGAGGTCATTACAGGTCCTGCTTGCCCAGCCAGGTGGGGGGTCTGGGGAGAAGATAGGCCGGGGTGGCTGCCATAGCCCAGACGTTTCCTGTGCGCGTCCTTTGCTTCAGATGTCACTTGCCATGGCAAACAAAACCCCAGGCCTGCTTCTTCCTGAAGGTTCTTTCTGGCAGAACTTTGCAAGGTGTGAAGACTGCCTTTGGAGTTTCCAGTTTAATATTCAACCCAAGCCTGGGGCAAGCTGAGTGAGGGTTGGCGCTGCCCTGCCCAGCTCCTGTTCTGTTTCTGAACATGCTGATTGCTCTGAGAGGGAGCCAGACAGGATGCCTGGGGTCCCCCCAGAGGCTGGTGGGCTCCTAGCCTAAGATGCAGGATCTACCCTCTGCAATAGTGGCTTGCCTGGGATGGGATGATTGCAGGGACCCAGGGGGCCCTCAAACCGGGGGAAGAAGGGAAGCCCACGCCGCTTTCGCCGAGGACAGGGCAACCTAGTCAGGTGCCGTCAGGGTTTCTCTTCTGCCGAGCAAGACGGCTGCTGCTTGGCAGCAGGCCGGGCCCCGCCGCGGGTGAGGCGCGTGGGGCCAGGAGGCCTTGTGCTGAGGGCACCCTGGTGGGAGCTGCATCAAGGTGCTTTTCTCAAGACACCGTCTCAAACACTCTTTCCTTTTCATGCAGTTTTCAAGTCGCCTTTGCTTTCATATTTTCAGATGAATGTTCACAACACAGAGAGACCAGAATGATGTCACTTCCCAGAACTCGCTGAAGCAGGCTCCTGAGACACCGCCACCCCAGGCGAACGGTCAGTCCGACACACGCAGGCAGGGTGTGCAGTCTTGTGCCAAGGACGGTAGTAACTGGCCAAAGCCGACACTGGGTGGTGGCCGCCTCATCGGCAGAGCGTGCCCAGCTGTCCTCAGGCAGGAAGCCGTCAGCCAGGGTCTCACACAGCCCCTCTTGCCCATTTCTATCCCGCCTGCTGTATCTCAGTGGTCACCCGCACAGAGAGGGGACACTGACTCCCCCATGCTCCTGGCTTGTTTGGGCCCGGAAATGTCTAATTTTGAAAGCTTTTGCCCCTTCCATTTCTTTCTGAGTCCCCCCTCTTTATTCATATCTGCTTGTCCACCAGTGATTTTTCTCTTGAATCACCTGCCTGAAACCTGGCTTTCCAGCTGGCAGTTTTAGAGACTCGTAGAGTTAAGAATGCAAATCCAGGGAGAGCAGGGCAGGTGGGGGTTGTGTTTTGTCGTAATGCACAGCTGATGCCCGAAGCCTGGGAGGACGGAAAGGCAGCATCTCCTCCTCAGCGGGGCTTCTCGGCCCGTGGCTCCTAAAGGCATCGGAACAGGCAGGACCTGCCTGCCGCAGGCCTGCGGGGCTCTGTCCTTTCCGGGAGGCCCCCAGGCCCCAGGGTGGCGTTTGGGACCCTCGGATGGGCACCCTGAGCGGGCACCCTGCAGCACTCCCGGGGTGCTTCCCCTGGAGCCTGTGCCACCTGCTCCAGCAGCCTCAGAAACGCTGCACCTCTTCTCTGGAGGAGAAGTTATAATCGAGGTCAAACGGCCGCTAGTACACCTTACACGGCAGCCCTTCTAATATCTTATAGGAAAACTACCCCCCAAAGTGTTCTTTAAAACAGGAACCTTCAGAAACAAATAGCATAGAATGTTATTTTGTTTGCTCCTGCAGGGTGTGGGATGGCCAAAGGTTAGCAGAAAACCCTGTGCCCGGTGGCCCCGTCCGGGCTCTCCCCAGGGCCTCCTACGATGGACTCCCCTGGCTACAACTGCTTCGTGGACAGAGACAAGATGGACGCCGCCATCCCAGATGCAGGCCCGAAGGAGCTGAGCTGCACAGAGCTGCAGGAGCTGAAGCAGCTGGCCCGGCAGGGCTACTGGGCACGCAGCCATGCCCTGCGGGGCCAGGTGTACCAACGGCTGATCCGCGACATCCCCTGCCGCACGGTCACGCCCGACGCCAGCGTGTACAGCGACATCGTGGGCAAGATCGTGGGCAGGCACGGTGGCGGCGGCCTCCCCCTGCCCGAGTTCGTGGACAACACCCAGGTGCCCAGCTACTGCCTGAACCCGCGGGGCGAGGGGGCCGTGCGCAAGATCCTCCTGTGCATCGCCAACCAGTTCCCCGACATCTCCTTCTGCCCGGCGCTGCCCGCCGTCGTGGCCCTGCTCCTGCACTACAGCCTCGACGAGGCCGAGTGCTTCGAGAAGACCTGCCGCATCTTGGCCTGCAACGACCCCGGCAGGAAGCTCATCGACCAGAGCTTCCTGGCCTTCGAGTCGTCCTGCATGACTTTTGGGGACCTGGTGAACAAGTACTGCCAGGCAGCCCACAAGCTGATGGTAGCCGTGTCGGAGGACGTCCTGCAGGTCTATTCCGACTGGCAGCGCTGGCTCTTCGGGGAGCTGCCACTTAGCTACTTTGCCCGCGTCTTTGACGTCTTCCTGGTCGAAGGGTACAAAGTGTTGTACCGGGTCGCGCTGGCAATTCTCAAGTTCTTCCACAAGGCCAGAGCAGGGCAGCCCCTCGAGTCGGACAACGTGAAGCAGGACATCCGCCTGTTCGTCAAGGACATCGCCAAAACGGTGTCTCCTGAGAAGCTGCTGGAGAAGGCCTTCGCCATCCGGCTCTTCTCGCGGAAGGAGATCCAGCTCCTGCAGCTGGCCAACGAGAAGGCGCTGAAGCAGCGAGGCATCACCGTCAAGCAGAAGAGGTCGCTGCTCGCCGGGCTGGGGGCGGGGAAGCTTGGGCCGTGAGCTCGCCCAGCCAGCCTCTTGGTCTGCCCCCACCCTTTTGTCTGTCCACCCACCCATCTGTGCGTGAGAAAGAGAGAAAGAGGTTTTCTGGGTTTAGCGGTGGGAAGGCGGGAGGTGCCAGGCCTGTCCTCAGGGACGCAGGCCACCAGCCGAGGTGGGAGCTGGACTCTGGCTTTGGAGTCCGGCAGTGGCCAGGCAGCCATGGAGGGAGGTCATGTCGGAGCAGGCAGCCTGCCCCACCCACGCCCAGCCCCGGGCCCCATGTGGTCCTGCCATGTGTTGTCTGGATGAGGCCTCCCTGCCCTGAGGCACAGCCCGTGGGAGCAGGGTCGAGTGTCTGTGGGCCCGTGAGAGTGCCCTGCAGGTGTGGAAACCGCCCCGCAGGCCGCAGCCAGGCACGTGGGGAGGCAGCACTCGCCGCCAGCCCCTCCTCCTCTGACGGGTTTCTCTTCCTCTTATCCGTGTCCGCTGCTTCCTCCTGTTTTTCAGTGTTTCACTTTCTACAAGGTAGGTTTGAAAACCCGCGCTGCACGCCTGCCTTCTTGCTGCTTCTGCCTGGCTGGCTCTGTGGGGCGGCCCCCGAGCCGCTGAGTTCGGGAGCTGCCCGTCTGCCTGCCCGCCTGCCTGTCTGCCTGTCTGCTTGGCTGCCTCAGTCGTGCTGTCTCCTGGGGCTTGGCTGACCCCAAGGCCTCGTCTTGCCAGAGATGCCTGACTTTTTGTCCTAGTTTCTTAGGGAAAAGCTGCCTCTGTCCCCACCCAGGCTGGGCGCTCTCCCCTCCCTCTGGCCAGGGGTGGGGCTCGGGGCTCCAGGGGGCAATACTGTCCCCACAAGGAGCCCCCTGCAGGCTTATTTCCTGGAGGAGGGGCGCGTGGCGCTGGGGGCGGCCATCTGAACGCCTCCTGCGCTCCCAGGCAGTTTGTGCACTTGGCTGTCCACGCGGAGAACTTCCACTCGGAGATCGTCAGCGTGAAGGAGATGAGGGACATCTGGTCGTGGGTCCCCGAGCGCTTCGCCCTCTGCCAGCCCCTGCTGCTCTTCTCCTCACTGCAGCACGGCTACAGCCTGGCCAGGTATGTCCAGGAGGCCCGGGAGGCCGGACAGGTCAGAGGGGCGGGGTGAGTGGGGCCGGCGGGGTCCCAGGAGGGCCAGGGGCATCTGTGAATGCGCCTCCTCACCGGCCCGAGCGCCCGGAGCCCCTCCTCTGGGTTTCTGTCCGTCCCCCCCCCCAGGCCCAGGTACCCACACCTCAGTGGTCCCTGTCTCAGTGTGCCCCCCTCGAGTTGACAGAACTGTGGTGACCCCCTGACGTGCTTACCTGGTGGGGCTGTGGCAGGGCCTCCCAGGCCCACCGTCCTCCTTGGCCGCCCTCAAGTCTCAGACAGTGGTGACCCGGGAGCCCGGGCTTGGGTCACGGGCACCCAGCAGAGGAGATGCCGTGGCACCACCTGCTGCCCCATGCAGGGTGGCCATGTGGCTGCAGCTGCATCCACACTGTCTCCTGCCCCTGGGCGGCGTGGGAAGCCCCGGAGGATGGGCCAGGCCTGGGGTCCAGGACCCCAGCCAACACCCTCCCACGCGTGTCCGGGGGCCTCCCGGCCACCCCCCACGCTCAGGCTCCTGGCGACGCACACGCAGGGGCCTGAGAGGCGCCTCCCAGCACAGGGCCCCGTCCCGGCTCTGCTCACCGGGCCCTGCTGAGGCTGGGAATGCCGTCCCAGGCAGGGGGCCCTGCGCGCGGGGGTTTGCCCTCTGGGCCTCCTGGCCCAGCTGCGTTTCAGCTGAGAGGGGCCCATCGCAGAGAGACGGAGTCCGCCCCAGGCCTGCATACGTCTCAGGCCCCGTCAGCAGGGCTAGCGGGAGGCAGCCCCAGAAGGACACACCGGGTGGGCGGCGGCGTCAGGGCTGGCACGTGCGGCCTCTGTCCACAGGTTCTATTTCCACTGTGAGGGACATGAGCCCACTGTACTGCTCATCAAGACCACGCAAAAGGAGGTGAGGGGGCCGGGGTGCGAGGGTCCTGGGCCCGCTAATGTCAAGCCCACCAGTTCTGAGGGACCACGGGTCCTGGGCCCTGAGGGAGGGCAGGTGACCCCCTGCAGCCTCCGCCCAGGCCTCCTGACTTAGGGGCAGAGCAGGGCCGGCACCATGCCAGGCTCAGGTGGGCTTTGGGAAAGGACTGGCGAGGGGCTCTGCTCCCCCACCCAGCCGGCCCATTCAGTCAGCTGCTTTCACCTGCCGCCGCTCCACCCACAGGCCGCTCTCAGGGCCTCTTCTTTGCTGTCACCAAGAAGGTACCCCGAGGTGTGTCAGGGCCAGAGCTCACAGCCCCATCCGGGGGCGTCTCCTGCGGGAGGGTCTGCACAGCCATCCCCAAGCTCGCACGCTCAGGGGCTTAGATGCCTCACCCAGTGCAGGCTCCTCACCCGAGCCCCGAGGAGGGGCTGGGCACATGCTGCAGCCACTCAGTGGGAACACTCACCTGGCTGGCGGGGATCGGGGGAATGTTCCAGAGCAGGGGCACCTCCCTGCGGCCAATACCTCAGTGTGGACGTGGCCGGCAAGTGCAGACACAGGCCTAGGAGGGAAGCGCAGGTGGCGCAGCAGGCCTGACGGCGGCAAAGGCCACCCCCAGGAAAGGAAGGCTGACCGTGCCGCCATCCCCACAGCCCCTCCCCAGCAGTGGGGCGGGCCGGGACCAGGACCAAGTGCCCGCTCGGCGCTGAGCTGGGGGACCCTGCAGGAGTGCAGGACGCAGCCTCAGCCAGAGTCTCTTCTCAGGTCTGTGGAGCTTACCTGTCGACAGACTGGAGGGAAAGAAACAAGTTTGGAGGCAAACTGGGCTTCTTTGGGACTGGAGAGTGCTTCGTGTTCAGGGTGAGAGGCCTCAGCCGGCAGGCAGAGCCAGGACCCAGCTCAGGCCGGCAGCCCCCAGGCCCCACAGGCCTGGCCCACCACCACGCGCCAGCCTCCCCTGCCCACCTGGCCTCTCAGTTCCATCACAGCCACCGTCCCGCAGGAGGCTCTGCTTCTGGGTTTTGGTCTTTAGACTGTGACTCCCTTGGGCGGCATCCCCTCCCTGGCCCTGGTGCGGCCCCTCACACCTAGGGCTCTGGGTGAAGGGTAACAGGCTGAGGCTTCGGGCCAGTGGGGCCTGGAGGGCCTTGCACCTGGTCCCTCACACCTGCCCTCCGCCCACAGCTGCAGCCCGAGGTTCAGCGCTACGAGTGGGTGGTCATCAAGCACCCCGAGCTGACCAGGGTGGCATCCATGGTGCCCCCAGAGAGCACTGCCGCCCCCTCACAGCTCTGCCACACAGTCTTCTCGGACCCCGCTGACCGCCTCTCGCCGTTCCTGGCTACGCGGCACTTCAACCTGCCCTCCAAGACGGAGTCCATGTTCATGGCCGGTGGCAGCGACTGCCTCATCGTTGGTGAGCCCCCACCCCATGCCTCCGTGGCTCTGGGCCCTGGGGGCGTGGGTGGTCAAAGCCCCTGTGTCCTGCTCCCTGGGGACCTGAGGGCAGAGGACAAGACCTGGTTTGGCAGGACTGGAGCGGGCGTGAGGACGGGGAGGGGACAGAAGGGTGGGCCCTGCGGAAACGGGCGGCCCAGGAGCACAGGTCAGGGCTGGGGTTAGCAAGTCCAGGCGAGAAATGCACAGTGCAGGGCAAGGGCGCCGTGGCTGCGAGGGGCTGCCACTGACCCCAGCACCCCGCAGGCGGAGGGGGCGGCCAGGCACTCTACATCGACGGGGACCTGAACCGCGGCCGTACGGGGCACTGCGACACTTTCAACAACCAGCCCCTCTGCTCCGAGAACTTCCTCGTGGCAGCCGTGGAGGTGTGGGGCTTCCAGGACCCCGACACGCAGACCTGCTGACGGTGACCGCGCGGCTGTGGGGCCGCGGCAGGGCCTCCTCGGGAAGGAGCAAGGGCGGGGAGGGCTGCGACCTCTGCTGCAGGGGCCGCCCCTCCAGGCCCCGGGCCACAGCAGACCTGCCCTGCCTCTGCTTAGGCTGTGCCAGAGCCCCGGCTTCAGGAAGGCCCCGTGGTTATCTGCCTCCTGGCCTCCCAAGCAGGCCGCTCCCCAACCCACTCCCTCCCCACTTGGTGTGAGGCTCCTGTCCCTGCCAGGACCTGCTGTAGATGCCTCTAGGGCAGTAACCCCCTTGGCCTCCTAGAGGTACACCAGCCCTCCCCCCACAGCAGAAAGGGGCAGCAGGCCCGAGGGGAGAGCACATGGGTCCTTGTGTTTTTGTAGATTTTTCAGAGCCAGAAGCTTCTGCAGTGGCTTCCGGGCAGCCCAGGGAGGGGCCCTCTGGGAAGGCCAACCTGACCAGCCCAAGCCGGGGGCTCTGTAGGCCACACCTAGCTCTCCGCCCCGTAGCCTCTTCCCTCCTGACTCTGTGTGCATGGCTTCCCATTTGGCCCTGACCCCTCCCTGGGCCGTGCCCCCGCTGCCACCAGCCCCCACACTCCTCCCAGGCCCCTGCCCAACAGCACCTGCCCCATGCCACTCCCTGCCACCCCTTTAGGACCCTGGGTGCCTGGGCCACCTGCCTGGCTGCCCTGGGACTAGCGCTTAGTGGGTCCACTGGTGCACAGTGGGTCCAATGAGTCCTGCCAGGGAGGGTGATGAAGAGCTGGCTCTGGGGGCTCTGCAGATGGCAGGGAGAGCAGAGCCCGAGGCGGACGTGTGGCACCTGCAGGCCTGGGCTCATCTGGCAGCAGCCAGCAGCGCACTGCCCACCCCACCTGCCCTCGCCCCTCCTGGGGACCATGGTGGCACGGGAGGAAGGAGCAGGAGCCTCAAGTGGTTTGGCATGAGCCGGTGAACCAGTCCGGAACTCAGTTTCCCTAACTGCACAGCGGGGACCGTCATCCCACCCTGTTGTTCTCACGGGGCCCGGGAGGCTCCGGGGGTGGTGGTGGGGTCCCCAGTGGGGGGAGAGGCCCTGTGAGGAATGTCACCCTACAGCCCTGGCTGGCCCCTCTGAGCCCGCTGTACTTGCCTGTACCACAGCTCCCGCTGTCCATTAAATACCATCTTGTTTCATGAACTGGGGGTCCCAGTGTGGTCTCTGCAGCCAGAGGGGCCTCGGGGAGCTTCCCCGGGACGTGGACGGGTGCCCTGGGCTGCGGGCGGCCACGCCAGTAAGTACTTTGTCACTACGGGTGGCTTCTAAAAGCCTCTCGGGGGCCGCTGGAGTTATGTGTGTGGGGGATTTGCAGGGCTCACTCCCTAAACTTACTGAGTGGCGTCTGGGGCGGCCCTGCCCACCTTCCCGGGGCATCCAGCCTCGGGGCTGCCACTTAGGCAGGAGCCCCACCGCAGCGCAGCAGGGAAACTCTGCCTGCTTTATGATGGAAAACAGTTTCTTTGTACTTAGTAGCTTTATCATCTTTTTCTACTCACCTGAAAAGCGTGTGATTATCCTCACTCTTTATGCTTACTGTTTTCTGTGTTATTATCTAATATATATTAGGCATCCCTACTAGAACACATTATTGACATTCTCTTTTCTTGGCTATTATTAGCTTTTGATGTTTTAAAATTTGACACAACTGCATGATGAATTGTCATTCAGAAACTATATATATACAAGTTACCGTTAAAAACAAAAAATTGGACATCACTTAAATCGGTTCATTAAAGCTAATGAATTCATTAAAGAGGGCTGCATGCCTTCAGGTCTTCAGAAAACCAGCTTTTCAAAGACAGTGTCACATGAGTAAAGTGAAGAATTTTTCAATTTAAATGACCGAATTAAAAGGAAGTTATTTCACTTTTTCCTGCTTTGGTAAGCAGCCTGCTTAATTTTCTAAGCCTTCCAGTGCAGCTGCTTTAGAACAGCCTGGAGATTCCAGAAGGCCTCCACATTTCTTTCGTCCATTTCCTGAAGCCACGAAGTCTTTAGAGTCTCCTTAAGTATTTTGTATTTGGTGGATTTAATTTTAACTTTATTTTGAGGTAATTTCAATTTACAGAAGAGTTGCAAAGATGGTCCCGAGTGTCCCTGTAGAGGAGACCCTTCGCCTTGCTTTTCCCACTGCGGCCGTCTTGCGCGCCCGCAGCGCCTTTGCCGGAACTGGGAGCTTCGTGTTGGCGCAGGGCAGCCCCTGAGCTCCAGCCTTGACTCGGGTTCTTCCAGTCGCCCCACTAATGTCCGTTTTGGGTTCCAGGGATAGATTTAATTTTTATGGATATTTACTTTCCCACATTAAAAAAAAAATCCAGGATGCCGTCGAATTCACAAGACTAACTGGTTCAAAAAAAGATCGCCACTGACTAGGCATTGGAGCAGGGCTCTCAGTTTTGGATTCTTATACCTCGGCAGTTCTCTTCCTGGGCCTAAATGTCTTGTTTGTGTGGAAAGGTCTTCAAATGAAGCAGGGGCACCTCACTCCGGAACATCTGTGTTAGGGAGAAAAGTGCAAGGACTGTTAGAAACACCCACTGGTGTGAAACAGCCGTGTGGTCAGCTTGTGCTTGGGAAGCGAGGCAGCGAGCGTGGGAGTCGTGCTCGGGAGGAGATGCCGCCCACCCTCGCAGGCTCGCTCGGCTGAGCAGCTCGGGTGGAATTTGTCGACACTGCTGCTGCCGAGGGAGCAGAGCCGGCGAGTGCGCTGTGGGCCGCACTTGGTGCGCGTGTTACCAGGCTGCTGGTGAGGCCCTGCGGGAGGAGGAGGCCGCCCCGGCTCTGCTGCTGCCGCCCTCGGGGTGGGGCAGCTC
>JAQZBX010060462.1:0-17352 GCA_029593785.1 Cabassous unicinctus | reverse complement strand
GCTCCCAGGCATGGGGAGGGGGCTAGGGGAAGGGGGCCCCCGGGGCCCGGCTCCCAGGCATGGGGAGGGGGCTAGGGGAAGGGGGCCCCCGGGGCCGCAGCTCCCAGGCACGGGGAGGGGGCTAGGGGAAGGGGGCCCCCGGGGCCGCAGCTCCCAGGCATGGGGAGGGGGCTAGGGGAAGGGGGCCCCCGGGGCCGCAGCTCCCAGGCATGGGGAGGGGGCTAGGGGAAGGGGGCCCCCGGGGCCCGGCTCCCAGGCACGGGGAGGGGGCTAGGGGAAGGGGGCCCCCGGGGCCCCCCCGGGGCCCGGCACTCACGTTTCCGCAAAGACATAGAGCGCTGTGATGCACTTGGGGGGCTGGGGCGGATCGAGGTGGTCCAGGCGTGCCACGGTGCTGACGACGCCAAAGAGCACAGCTGCCTTCACCCAGTCGTACACCAGGTTGGAGTAGGCGAGGCCAGCTGGGGGCAGGGCGCCGTCACCACCGGACCCCGAGGCCCCGGGCGGCGCTGAGCCTGGCCCTTCCCCATGGAGGCCTCTTCTCCCCTTGTCCTGGGGGAGGTCCCTGGTCCAGGCAGAGGCCATTTCCCAGGGGAGGGGGTGGGCCTCACCCTCCCCACCAAGAAGAGACCCCCACCCCACCCGTGAGGAAACCGGGCCAGTCGCTGCTCTGGCCTCACGGGTGCTGGGCATTGCCAAGAATAAGCCCACCCCACCCAGGAGAGGCTCTCCGCCTCCCCTGGCCTCAGCCTCCCCAGCTGTGATGAGTGGGGGTGCAGAGGGCCCATCTGGGGGCGCGGCACCCACCCAGGGCGCTGTCGGGGAGGCGGCTGGCGAACTTGAGGTCGCTGGGGATGGTGAGGATGTAGAAGAAGTGAAAGAAGACGTCCACAGCCACGACGGCCACCACGCTGAGCCCCGCCTGGGTCTGGATGCGCCGCAGCTCCCCCTCGGGCCTCACGGGCTCCACCTGGCTCACCTGGGGGATGCGGTGTCTGAGGGAGGAGGCGAGCCCTGCCCGGGGTGGAGACGGGCCGCCGGGGAGTCTGGGAAGGGGAGGCCCGGCTGGTGGTGGGAGGGAAACAGCCACGCCCTGGCATTCCCGTCTGAGGGGCGGCGCGGCCCTTCCTGGGGTCTGACGAGGCGGGGGAGGCTTCATCCTGGAGTCGTGTCTGCGTGAGGGGGCACGGCCTGTCCAGGACCCCTATGTGCGGGGAGAGTCCCAGCCGTGCCGGGGAGACCCCGGCGCGTCTCTACCTGAGCGTGGAAGCGGTCGAAGGTCATGATGGGCCCGAAGAAGAAGAAGGGCAGGTAGAAGTTGTACTTGAGCAGGTCGGCGAGGGAGTAGCGGCGGTCAGGGTGGGCACAGCTCTCCAGCGCGAAGCTGGCGCAGCGCAGCGCCGTGAGCCCGCTGCCCCCGTGGAACAGCACCTCTTGAAGGTCAAAAGTGCCCGTTACAAACCCGCTCTGCATGGGAGAGAACAGGCCACCAGCTCACCAGGGGGCCCCGCCTCTGGAAGCCCGCCCGGGGGGCCCAGCCTGCTCCTGTCCCTGCCTCTCTCCTGGAGCCGGTCGACGCTGGCCATTGAGGGGCAGCTTCATTTTGAGAGGGGAGACAGAGCGGGGAGAGGGCGGCGCCTCCCTCTGGGGCAGAGGCAGCCGCGCTGTGGGAAAGTGAAGGAGGTGCTTGGAGACACTTGGGAAGCAAAGGCTTTGCATGGGGTGAGAGGTCTGTGGTCCTGTCCCCACCCTCCACCCTTGCCCCACCCAGTGCACACCTGCCAGGAGATTAGGGGGTCGAACTTGAAGGAGGCAAGGCTGGCCAGGCCCAGGCCGAGACAGAGCCAGGGCTGGCCCCAGAGCGAGGCCACGTAGAGGCCCACACAGTGGCCGAGCAGCAGCAGCAGGTAGGCAGGGCCCATCGTGCCCGCCACGGCCAGGGCCCCGTACACGGCGTACATCCAGGAGCGGAGCTGCGGGAGGGGTCAGGCGTCAGGCTGCCGACCTGGGGTCAGGACCCCAGGATGGGCTCCCCAGTCCCGTGGCTCAGGACCAGCTGGGGGCCTGGCTCACCTGAGGGGCAGCCATCGTGCAGAGTTTAGCAAACAGCACATGTCCGGAGAGGGCGAAGACGATGACGTTGCGGAAGGAGGTGAACCACATGATCCACTCGAAGTCAGCCACGTCCTGGCGGGCCGGACAGGTGGAGGTGGGGACGGGGCAGGGCGGTGGCACCCAGCTTGGTCAGGCCCTGCGCCTTCCCAGCCCCTCTGAGGGAAGTGCCAGGCAGGTAAGTAAGAGGGGCGGGGGCACCTCCGGGCCGCTCCACGCTCCCCGTCTCATCAGCACGTGGCCTAACCCTCCACCATCCTGCTTTGCTCAGGCGCTCCTGGGGGCTCAGCTGGACCATAGCTTGACCTATGGGGCCCCTTTCCCGGATGAGCAGGGCCTGAGGTATGGGGATGAGGATGAAGAGCCCCGGCTTGGGGGTGCCCCAAGAGGGTACAGGAGGGGCCAGCAGAGAAACTGAAGGTGCTGGAGCTCGAGCCAGGGACCCTCCCCACTGAGAACCTCAGTTTACCCTCTGTTGGATGGGAGCATCTGTAACAGGGATGGGAGAGATATGCCGGGGTCAGGGACCCCCTGGCAGGCCTCGGGACCCGGGGCACCTACCATCTTCCGGCCAATGTACCCCCAGCCCGGTCGCACGGACTCCCGGAAGGCCTTCCTGTGGGCGCCATCTGGGAACAGAGTGTGCCCTCAGGGAGAAGCGCCCTCCAGCCCAGCCCACAGCTGCTCCCACCCTGCGGGGAGGGGGCAAGGCTGCCTCTGCCTCTGCTTCTCTCCGGCTCCCGCTGCGTGGCTGCGTCCAGGTGGCCCTGGGAGTCTGGCTGGCTGGCTCGGGGTGGCTCAGCGTCACGTCCCTGCCTGTGTCCCTGGGGTTGCACCTTGCCCGGCCCATCCCGGGCTGGAGCACTGGGCGGGAGCCCCTGCCTCTGGCCTGAGGCCCTGCCCCGCCCCGGGCCTGCCTTTACCTTGGGAAGCCTCCAGGAGACCACGGCCAGCGTAGGCCAGGGCCCCGCTCAGCACCAGGGAGTAGAGGCCCAGCTCGGCCGCGGGCAGCGCCGTCCTGATGCCCATAGCCTGGAGCCGGCTGCGGAGACAGGGCTGGGTGAGGCAGCCGCCTGCCCCACCGCACTGGGCCCCACTCGGGGGGAAAACCACCCCTCCCACCCCGGGGCCCTCCTGCCGTTGTCCTGCTGCACCCCGAGCCCTCCCAGGCCCTCCACCCTGGTGCCCCATCCCGGGCTGATTCTCCAGAATCACTGTCAGCCCCACTTCCTCACTCTCATTTGCTCTTTCCTGTCTTGGGTGGGCCCGTTCCCTGCTTTGCCCAAACCAGGGTTGAGGGTGTGGAGAAGCCCCTCCTGCGTTGCCTCAGTCACATTCCTGACCCCCAGGGTCGCCCCCTCTCAGGAGCCTCGCGGCTCCTCCCGAGCCCCTACTCTGACCCCTACTCCCCTCCCTGGGCTCCTTCCTTTCCCTGAAACCCCACGGCCTCCCCAGGTCCTTGCCCAGCTCTGCCACGTCCCTTGTCCCTGCCCGTGCCCGTGGCCACGCAGGCCCATGCGCTCAGCGCTCAGCACGCCGCGCCGTGGACGGCGGCGGGGCCGTGCTGTCCCAGCAGGCGCCTGGCACCCAGTGGGGCCGGGCAGGGAGGGCGCGGGGGCGCTGGCCGCTGTCCAGGGTGCTGACAGGTGCTGGCCGCTCCGTCCCGCCAGGGCCCCCTCGTCCCCAGCAGTTCCGCCAGGCCGGGGACCTCAGCCAGCACCGACGCCCTTCCCTCCCAAGGGCCCCGCGGCCACGACTGTCAGGACTCGGGCCCTGAATTAAAATGAGGAGCAGGTCCAGGCGCCCCTCTCTGGCCAGGCAGGTGTGGCCACCTCCCACCGCAGAGCTTCCCCCAGATTCCCTCAGCAGCCCTGCAGCCGGGTCTCCTCAGCCCCCCAGAGCCAGCACTGTCCCCATTATACAGGAAAAGGGTCGTGCACAGAGGACAGGGCCTGTCACGGCCACAGCGAGCGGGGCAGGCCTCTGCTGCCCCCTCCCAGGGCCAGTGTTCTTGGTGAGCCCCTCTGGGGCCCCCGCCGCGCCCCTCGCCGGGGGCCGATGGGCCTGACCCCTGCGGAGCCGGAGGCGGCTCCTCACCGGCCAGGTGGGGGTAGGGTGGCCCAGGGGATCGGGTTAATGGAGCAGGAGCTTGAAACCGGAGCACGGTGACGAGCCCGTGAAAGAGCTTTGTCAGCCTCCTACTCGCCACTTTCCAATTTTAGCTCCCCATGGCCGGTGCAGGGTGTCCCAGCGAGGCCTCTGTGGGCAGGGCCAGAGCCGGCCCCCAGCCTGGGCCCTCTCCCCTAGACCCCCGGGACAGAGCCGTCCTGGGGACACAGGGGCGCCCTTGCCCCTGGACCTACCTGGCCGAGGTGCACTGGGGCGAAGCCCATTCTGGGGCCTGGGGCCTGGGGTGAGGGGCCGGTGGGCCCCCAGGTCTCAGGGGCGCGGCGTCGCTGCCTCCCCAGCTCGCACTGACCTTGACGAGGCTGTGAGGGACCCTGGCACGCTGCCCACCGCGGGGTTCCGGGGTCCTGCGTCCGACCGTGCGTCTGTCCGACCAGCTGGGCTCTGGGGCCACAGTGGGGTGTGTCCAGCCCTGGGGTCCCCACCCCCTCAGGGCTGCGAGCAGTGAGTGGTGACAGCAGGAGAGGGGGGAGGAGGGCAGGGAGGAGGTGGCCTTCCCGGAGCGGAGCTGAGTGGAGTGGAGCTGAGCGCTGCAGAGCTGCTGGCCGCAGGGCGCCGCAGGGAGGACGGGACGGGGTGGGGGCGGGGAGGAGGGGGGCAGCCGGCAGCGGAGGCTCAGCAGGGACACCTGGGCGCACCGCCACCTGCCTCCCTGTCCCTGCTGGGCAGGACGCCTTCCTCCAGGAAGCCTTCCTGGTGGCCCCCCTGCCCCTGCCAAATGGACACACTCCCACATGCACACCCTCGAGTCTTGGCTCCCTGGACTGCAGCCCCCACCTTTACGTGTGAGCTCCTGAGTACTGCCTGGCAGGCCCATCTCGCTCCCTGCCCTGGCCCCGCTCATCGCGCCAAAAGTCCCGGCTGCCCGGGCTCCAGGGGCTGGGGCAGGGCTTGCCTAGAGGGATTGGAGCGGGCGTGAGACGTGTGGCTGGGAGGGACCCCTGTGCCCAGCCCTGTCCTGTAGCGCCACTTGGCAAGGCCTGCATGGTCCTTGGACTGGCTGGCATCCTCTCAGGGCCAGGGTGCAGGCCAATGGAGCAGCTCCGGCCAGCTGGGGCTCCTCTGGGGGGCTCACCGTGGGAAGGACAGCTGAGGCCTCAGCCCTGGCCACCTAATGGGGAGGGGTGTCCTGAAGACCATACCTGAGACTGCCCCCCTCCGAGGTGAGCACCCAAGTCTGGGCATGCTGTACGGGTCTGTGCCATGCCTGGAGTGGGCACGGACGTCTGTGGTAGAAGGAGCTGTGTGGCTACCATCAGCCCAGGATGGTCTTGAAGCCCTGCTGTCCCTGAAAGGACCCGGAAAGGGGAGAGTCCCCGATGCTCTTAGGCAACGAGCTTCCTGCCAAGCAAGCAGACACACGCTGCCCGAGGAGAGGCTGGGAGCACACGGGGACATGCCACACCGAACGCCACACGGGCACACGCAAGACCTGCGCCCACCCCAGGCCCCACTTTGTGTTATTCCAAGTCCACCAAGTGGGGGTCGCCTGCTGCCGGGTCCCCAGTGCTTAGAGCAGAGCCTGGCAGGGAGTAGGGGCCAGGAAATGCCTGTGGGGGTAATGGCTGCCAAGGAGAGGGCCCCACACACCCACTCTTCAGAGCCGGGTTTGGAGTCCAGAGACCCTGCCTCTGGGTTGCTGACAGCTGAGCGCACCCTGGTGGGCTGCTGGTCCCTGAGTGAACGGTGCTTACTGCCTAGTGTGGGGTCACAGACATGGAGGAGGCGTGCTGGAGCCAGACTGCGGGGGCCAGGGAGGGCTTCCTGGAGGCGGAGGTACCCGAGCAGAATCCTGACAGCACAGCCCACGGTTGTCAGAGGAGGAGCCAGGCACGGTCTAAGGCTGTGAACGGATCAACTCTTTATTTCACCACAACCCACGGAGCAGGTGTCATCATCCCAGCCGTCAGGGTAAGCAGTTGGGCAAACCCCATAAGCCTCTGGAACCCACTGCCCTGCAGGCCGGGCCCCAGCTCACCCAGCCCTTCCAGCAGGTGCCCTGGTCAGGCTCCAAGAGAACGGCTCTGGGAAGCGCATGGGGCGGTTTGGGCCCGGGGCTGGGAGCACGGAACCAGCCAGCCGCCTTGAGACTCAGCTCTGGCCCTCTGGAGGTTTGCCTCGTCTGTGGAATGGGCACTGCTGGCCTCGGCCTGCCGGGGGACCCTCAAGCAGCGGGGTCTGCAGGAGCTTGGCCTGCGGGGCTGGACAGCCAAGGCTCCACCTGGGTGAAGGGGGTGGGAGAGGAGGGGGCCTGGGGGGCCGTCCACAGACCGAGGGGCAGGAAGCCGTGACGGGGCTGAGACCAGAGCAAGGCCCTGGGAAAGACGGGCTGGAGGGGGCCGAGCCCCTCAAGCCTTGAGAGTGAGTCCCCTTCGTCTCTCAAAGCATTTTTGTTGCTACAAACATGCAGGGAACGCACCTGTGTGTGTGCGCGTGTGATTGTTGTCTTGTGTGTGATTATTGTCTTGTGTGTGATTGTTGTCTTCTGTGTGTGTGTGATTGTTGTTTTTTGTGTGTGATTATTGTCTTGTGTGTGATTATTGTCTTGTGTGTGTTTGTTGTCTTCTGTGTGTGTGATTGTCTTGAGTGTGATTGTTGTCTTCTGTGCGTGGAGTCCACTTTGTGTTGCACTGTTTGTGGCATGTGTATGTGTGTTTACTCCATGTGTTGTGTGTTTGTGTGTCGTGTGGGGCTCGAGTGTGAGGTGCGTGCAGTGTGTTGTATGTTGTATGCGTGGGGCTAGGGGAGATGGTGGGTGGAGCCACACCTGCGGGCAGAGGGGCGGGCAGAGGCGTCCCTGTACCGAGGGCCGGCCCTGGACTGGACCTGGGGGGCCCAGAGCAACCCCCCAGCTGCAGGCCGCCTGCCCTGGGCTCCCGGGAGCGGGGAGGGGCCCGGCGGCCGTGGGGTGCGTTCGGAGGCAGCCTGCGCCGTCTGCGCCTGTGCCCAGCTCAGCCGTGGTGCCCACGGGGGGTGGGGTGGGGGTGGGGGTGGGGACAGCGGCCAGGCCTCGCCCACGCCCCACCAGCTCACCTGTCAGGGCCAGAACCTGAGCGCAGCGCTGCACCTGCCTGGCGTGCGGCCAGGGGCGTCCTCGCTGGGGCCCCTCTACCCTCCAGGGTGTCTGCCTCCCCGTCCCCCAACCTGTAAAGGGCAAGTGCAGCCACCTGCTGTCACCTGCGTGAGGGGGAGGGCCGTCCTCAGGGCCCCTTTGACATCCCTCCTCCCCTTGAAACCCCCTCCTCGGCTCTCCTGGCCTTCCTCAGCCCCAGGCGCCTCCACAGCCCCCTCCCCGCCCAGATCTGGGCAGCCAGTCCTGGAGCCCGGGAGCAAGGTGGGGCCCGGCGGCGCTGTGGCCCGTCGCTGCGCCCGCTGCCTCGAGGCTGGCGAGCACCGGCCCATCAGCTGCGCGGATGGCGACCTGCGACGAGCCTGTCGCCCCGGCTGGCGCAAGTGTGTGCTGAACGCGCAGTGGAAACGCTGGGAGCCACCGCTGCTGAGCGCCCAGCGACCCTTCTCAACTCCCTGAATCCTGCGAGGGATTCCACGGGGCCTGGGGCAGGTGGGGGCGCAGACGGCGGGTGCCGGGCGACAGCCAAGGGCTCCTGCTCCAGCGCCACAGCCGAGCCCTCGAGGGGGCTGGGGACTCCGTGAGCGGGAACGGCGTCTTTACGCCTCTGCAAGCCGCCAGCTACCTGGAGCCCCTGCAGGTCCCAAGGCCAAAAGGGGCAAACCGGGTGGGCTGTGCCTGCCTGCGGGTCTTCCCGCAACCTCTTACACCAATCCTGTTTTTCCCCCCCGCGCACGATGTAAACAGCAAGCGCATAATCAGGTAAAAGTCCTTGAAATACTCTGCGACTCCAACAACAGCCCTCAAGGGAGGTTTCTACTATTGTCCCCATTTTACAGATGAGGACAAGGGGGCTCGTGGAGCTGGTGGTGGGAGAGGTCCGCCTGGCCCCCGCCCGCCCAGCGCCCGTGACCTGCTCCTGCTGCTGTCGGCCCGTCCGGCTCCGCCTGGCCTGTCCCTGCTGGGGGAGCCTTCCAGGAGCGCTTAGGGTCCCCAGCAGGGTCCCAGCAGAACTGCTGCTTCAGCCTCTGGCCGTGGGCTCCCTGCCTGGGGGAGGAGGGGTGGGGCCGGCCCGGGGTCCGAGCAGTGCTCTCAGCATGACGCCGTCCCCACAGTCAGGGCCCCCCGACCCCCATGGGGACGGGGTGCTTCCACGTGTGCCCCGTTTGTGCGTGCCACAGCACGTGTGACTGTCTTCACGTGTGGGAAGGTGTGTGCTGTGCCTGTGGGCGTGTCTACACGTGTGCACGCACCTCTGGGTGGCGGGGTCTGTGCGCCTGTGCACGCGTGGATAGAGCCTAGATGGCGGGTGCGTCTGCAGCCCCGTGTGGGCCTGTGCGTGTCTGTGGTTGGGGTGTGCGGCTGTCCCCGTGGTCCTGACTGCAGTCGACACTGCACACCCAGAGAGTGCTGGGGCCCGTGAGGCCCCTGCAGCAGCCCTCCCCGCCCACCCCATGCCCCACGCCTCAGGACCCTCCTGCCCATGCGCCAGCTGCGGCACGCTGGGGGCAGATGGCAGTGCCTGGGCAGCGCTGCCCGGCTGTGGGGTGGGCACGCCTGCCCTGGGCAATCAGCTCTGCCGGAGACCCTCGAGTGGAGGCAGCAGGCCTCCGTGTCTTCCCCTGTCAAGCAGTGGGAATCCCCTGCATTCCCAGGAGACCAGAGGGGGTGAGTGCCCCCAGAAGACCAGGAGCTGCAGCGAGTATGAAAAAACAGTTATTATTACAAGTGCAAGGGTCTGCATCTGAGGGAGGGGCCTGCAGCGGTAGCTGAGCATGGGGAGGTGGTGCCCCAAGCCTGCGGAGGGTGGGGTGGCCACAGATGGAGCCTCGGGGGCTGGGGGTGCCCGAGGAGGGCTCTGCTGCATGTGGGCAAGGGCAGGATGCAGGCTGGGGCTGCTGCTGCCCGTTCCCGCGGCTGCTTGTCCCAGGGCTCTCGCTGATGCCCAGCGGCTCTGCGCCTCCTCGGTGGGAGCCGAGCCTGCCCAGGCTCTCCTCTCGAGGCTCTCCCAGGGCTCCTTCTTTACCCTCCAGGCCTGTGACCTTGCCTTCACCACCCTTGGGCACGTCTTCTGGAAGAAGGGGTGGAGCGGGCTGCCCTGGGCTGGCGTCTGGGGCAGATGGAGCCTTCACACAGAACCTGGTCCTCTCGGGGTCTCGGGCCGCCCTGCCCGACGCCGGGGCCGCCAGCCTAGCGCTTGTCCACCTTCTGCTGCCGCAGGGCCTGCAGGAAGACGCCCTTCACCTGGCCCAGGGCCTCGTGGTACACGCGGAAGTCCTCCTCCTTCCCCCGCAGGGCGCCGTCCAGGGCGGCCTTCAGTAGCTCGTTCTCCTCCACCTGGATGGCCAGCCTGGCCCACGGGGAGACAGGCTCAGCACCGGCGGCCGGCAGTGCGCGTGGCGTGGACGGAGGGCCTGGGGGCTTCCAGCGGGCGGCTCCTGGGTCTCACTCACCAGCCCCCTCCTCCCACGACCCTTGGGGGTTCCGTCCTGGGGCCAGCTCCCATCAAAGGTTAGCTGCCTCAAGGACGAGAATTTGGAGAGGTCCCCTCCTTCCTGTCCCATCATTGCGCATGATTTTAAAAGGTCTAATTCGGTGAGAAGAGTGGGCTCAGCAAGCAGTGCCTGAGAAGCTTACTTCTGGGGATCGCAGGGCCAGTGGGGGCCTGGCGGGGCCCCTTTGCCCTCTGAAGGCAAGTCCCTGAGGTGCAGCACCTCCACCCAGACACCCCACCCTTCCAGGAGATGGAGCAGGGGAGCACCTGGTGGTCAGCTCCTCCATCTGGGATTCCATGGGCACATCGGAGAGCTGGGTGAAGGGCAGTTCCTTCCTCTCACTCATGCTTGCGTTGTGCTTGGCATTCGCAGTGGGCAGACCTGCGGAGCAGTGGCAGCCACTTTCTGAGATGAGGCCATAGCTCATTGCCAGCACCCCCCCATCTCTTCCCCTTGCACTTCCCACCCTCCACACACTTGCTCTCCGTGTTCCCTTCCTGCTTTTCCATTTGCTGAAACATCTCCCTCCCTTCAAGGAGCGGGGCGCGGGCTGCCTCCCTCCAGAAGCCCTCCCTGATACCCGCCCCTGCCTGCTTTGCACAAGGTGGCTCCTCCCACGCTGGCCTGGTTTTCACACTTGACGAGTTTCCAACATGCCTGTCACTGCAGCTGCCACCCTCGCACCACTGGGCTCCCCTCCCAACCAGCCTGTGAACCCAAAAGCCGGGGGGCAAGGCTGGCTGCAGTCAGGGCCCCAGAATGCTCAGAGGAGACAACGCCCAGCTCGTGGAGCACCAGAAAGCACCCTCGGGGGCGGAGGGGCCCAGGGGCAAGTGCCAGCCATGGGCAGAGCTGGCTTTCGCCCCCTGCGTGGCCCCCCTGAGCCCTGTAGGACGCAAGTGGTGGCTTCTGCCCCTCGAGCTCCGTGAGGCCCGCATGGGTGTGCCACGGCACCTGCCACCTCGGCTCTCCTCCCCCTCCCTGGCAGCACCCCCCAGCCTCCCTGCCTCCTGCTATCCGCCCCAGCCTCCAGCCAAGCTCTCCGCTCAGGGCCTTAGCACCTGCTCTTCCCAGCATCTGCAGGGAGCGCCGCCTCCTTCCGTGTCTCTGCTTGGATGCCACCTTCCCCGCCATCCCCGGCACCCCCTCTCCCTCCTCTGCCTCAAGCCACGGCACAGCCTGACCCACCACTCTTTCTACTGGGTTATTTGTTTAATGTCTGTCTCCCCTGCTGGTGGAGCTGCCCCAAGGAAGCGAATTCCAGAATCTGGTCTTGTTTCACCGACTGGGGTTTGCTGTGCTCCCCAGAGGGGCTGTGGCCTCCACGACACAGCCCAGCACGTGCTCCCGGCACCCCTCGCTGTCCAGACAAGACCAGAGGGCTTCCTGCCAGGGCCCCGGCAAACTGCCCTGGCGTCGCCCTCCCTGTTCAGGAGGAGGGGGCCCGAGGCCTGGCACCCCTCACTTCTGGGACCTCCCCCAGCCTGGCTCCCAGCGGCTCCTGGAGGCCAGGGCCTGCTGGCGGGGGACAGTGAGAGCCACTTCTGTGACTCCTGGCCGAGCACTGGGAACGAGGGCTTGAGTGGCCTCGGCCAGGGGAGAGAAGGGGTAGCTCTGGGCGGCGGCGGCACCTCAGCCCAGAGCCTGGAGGGTGGGGCCGGGGAGGCAGCTGCCCCAGGAACAGCTCCTGGCTCTGGACTCTGCCCTCCGCTTCCCTGGTGCCCCGTGAGGCTGATGGCCTGGAGACGGCCCCTTGGTCCCCGACAGGCCTCGTTGTTTAAGACGGCACCTCCCAGCCTCCCTGAGCAGCGGGGCGTGGGCACGTGGCCAGGATGTGGCACTAGGACAAGAGCGGAGATGCGTGCAGTTCAGGGCCAGACCCTCAAAAGGAAAGGAGAAGCCGCTGTTCCTTCAGCAGGTTTCCACTGCAGGTGGGGAAGCGGCCATCCTGGACCAGCACGTGGGAGCTGCGTCCGCCCCAGCAGCGGCCCTGGCAGCCCAGCTTCCATGGCTGCTTCAGCTTCCCGAGCCGATCCACCCTTGAATAAAGTCAGCTCGGGTCAGAGGGTGGCGGGCTGGGGGCAGTGGCAATGGAGGGGGAGGCTGCGGGCAGTCCACAGAGGCACGGCCACCTCAGGCTAGGGGTCCTGGAGCTCTGATCAGCCAGCCGCGGGGTGGCCCCGAGCTCCCCACACTCCTTGGTGGGGCCGAACCCTGCTGCTGGCTCGATCCCCCCTTCACTGGACCCCCACCCCGGCCCTACCTGCTTTGCTCCTGGGGACGGTTCTCTGTGCGGCTGGTGCCCGCCCGGGCTCTAAGCGCATCTTCGCCAGGCGCTGCTCCAGCACCACGGCACGCTGGCGCTCCTCCTGGAGCCTCCTCCCAGACTCCAGAAGCTTGCTGTTGCCCTCCTCCAGCCTGAGGAAGAGAGAGGACGGCTGCCGCCCCCGCTGGGCAGGGGCAGACCCCACCCACCCGCCCGGGACCCGAGTGGGCAAATCTTACCCTGGCGGGCAGGGGCAGCCCCCGCCCACCTGCCCGGGCCCGAGTGGCCAAACCTTACGCTCTGCCTGTACTGCAGAGACCCAGGAACCTGCCTTTCCTAGCGGGTCATGTTCTCCAGCAGCCCTCAGCCTTCCTCACTCCCAATTCCTGCTCTCAGAAGCAACCCTTACAAGAATTTTAGCTGTTTCTTTGACTGTTTATGGCCAGTTTCTACAGATGTAAAGGTTTAAACCCAAGCTTCTGCCCTCCTGTCATGCAACATGAGAGCTGAGTTTCCTTATAGTCCCCCACCCACCCCAGGCAGAATCACGTCTCTCCCCCTCAGTGCAGTTATGTCACCTTTTTTGGGGGGAGGGAGACTAACTTCGGGCGTCGTGTCAGTTTCCTACTGCGCTGTAGCAAATGACCACAAACTGACGCCGCCTCGACCACCACACATTTAGCGTCGCGCAGCTCTGCATGCCAGAAGTCTGGCAGGCCCAGCTGGATTCGCCGTTTCAGGTTCCACGAACGGAAATCAAGATGCTGGCTGACCTGGGCTCTTGCCTGCAGTGTCTGGAGGAGAATCTGCATCCAGGCTCATTCGGGTTGGCAGAACTTAGGTGCGAGCAGTTTATGGACTGAGGGCCCTTGCTGGCCGTCAGCCGGGAGCATTCTCAGCTTCTAGAGACCGCCTGCCCGCCTCCCTCGTCACAGCCTGCAACGCGGCAGGTCCTCCTCACACACTGGCTTCTGACGCGCCTCTTGCCGAGCCCAGCTGGAGACCTTGCTCTGCTTTTAAGGGCTCGAGTGATTAGATTGGGCCCAGCTGGGCCACCCGGGACCCTCGTCCTGCCCCAGAGTCCACAGCCATAACCACGTCTGCAGTCCCTCCTGCCGGGTAACGTAAAGTACTCACAGTATAGCACCAGGGAGGGAAGGGATGGAGGCCACGAGCCTGCCTTCCACAGGGGTTCCATTATATGAACAATTATTCAGAGCGAGATGTAGACTCAGTACACTAATGATTACATTTCCATTATTTAATTTTTTGGCTTCCTGGAGTTAGTGATTGCCTTTAGTTGTTTCACACCAAGTTGGGCTGGGCTACAGCCCATCCTGTGGCTGGGGTGGCACTTCAGGCTTCCTCGATTCCACAGGCTCAGCCAGGACCCCAGGACTCCCAAGATCTAACACAAGCAAAGGGGTCCATACACATGTGCAAAGTAAGGCGCCAGCCTAGAAATTTATAGTGTTCTAGAAAGCAGTTTTTCCACCTTGGTGAAGGGTCAAAAAGCTACAATGAAATCTTGGCAAGGAAAGCTCAAGGCCCTAGAAAAACATACATGGCCAAGGAAGCTTGTTCAAGCATGTTCTTTGAAACTTTAGGTTGTTTTAGTTTTGCGCTTTTGCAAATAAAGACCAGTCAACAGGGGACGACAAAACAAATGGTAGCATATTCGTAGCATGGAATATGACAGAGCTTTGCTTCCTTCCCATCCATAACTCCCCTGCCAAAACACCCCTGGCGTCCACAGTTCTCGTCTGGAATGACCCTCACTATGTCTTGGCTGTGACCCCCTCAGGAAGCCCACACCACTGCCTCATTCACTCACTCACTCACTCATTCATGAAACACTGTTCCAGTACCTGCCCTGGTGGAACTTTCTGCCTTGGGGGAGAGAAGGCCCATCAAGATGAAACACATATATAATGTAGGGATGCGGCAGGTGCTGTGAAGAGAATGAAGCACGGAAGGAAGGTGATAGGGAGTCAGGGGCGATGCTATTTTAAATGGAGCAATCTGGGAAGGCCTCCTTGAGGAGGTGATGTTGAACAGAGGCTGAACAACAGCATGTGAAGTCTAGGAAGAGAGAAAAGAATGTGCAAAGCCCTGCAGGGGGAATAAGCATGGCCTGCTGAGAAGAGGAAGGGGCCTGGAGCATAGAGAATGGAGGGAGGGTGGTCCATGTAGAGGCTGGAGAGGAAGGTGGGGATCAAGCCTGACCTTGCAGGCCTTGGCAAGAAGCCTGGGTTTATTCTAAGGTCCACAGGAAACCACTGGATAATGCTCAGAAGGAAGTGTGTTTATAAAGATCCTGCTGGTGGCCACCTGGGGAGGGGGGAGAGCAGACAGGCACGGGGGTGGGGGGAAGCGTGTCCCGAGGGGCCGGTGGCTGTAGAGGGGACAAGGAGGGTCAGGAGGGCTTTGAGGGCACTGAGAGTTACTGGCTGTCCCCCTTGGCCCCTGCCTTGCATGATGCGTCAGGGGTCACTCCAGCTCTGGTATCTGTGCCCTACCCCAACACCAGGCTGCTTGGCCCCCAGCCCCTCTAACCCCCCTCTCCACTCCCACCACTTCATCCTGCAACCTTGGCTGGGGTGAAACCTTCTCCAAGCGCCTCCACCTCCTGCCCCAGCCCAGTGACCCTCAACCTTTACCCCCAACACAGCACAAATGATGTCCTGTGGGCCGTGCCGCCACCCAAGGCAAGGCCAAGGTGGAACGTGGCAGGGCACATGGAAGGTGCCACTGCTCGGGCCACCCTTGTCCCCACCCCGAGGCCTGAGCCCCTGCTCTGGGCGGGGTGACCTTGGCAGGTACACTTCTGCCTCCAGGGCCTTGGCTCATCAGGCGGGCTGCCTTTGCCTTGATAACAGAAGAGGAAGGTCTTGGGAGAAGGTGCTTCAGGGCAGTGACCGCCTCCTCCTGACCCTGCAGCCGCCTCCTGGGCTTCCCCACGGTGAGGCCGCCCGGGCCAGCCCTGGAGCTCCCACCCTGAGAACCTGCCCCTGGGGGCAGTGCCAGGCCCTGTTCTAATGCTTCGGGGCTACTGAGTCCTTAGCTTCTCGCAGCCGAGAGACGGGCTCTCTCACTAACCCCACTTCCCTGCGAGGGGCTGAGGCTGAGAGGGAAGGGGACGTGCCCGATGCGCACATCCGCGGAGGCAGCGCCAGGATTCGAGCCAGGCAGTCGGCACCTTGGCCTGCCGGGTCACAGGCCTCGGGGCCAGCTGCAGGCCCGAGCTGAGCTGAGCGCTGGCCCCCCAGGCCTGCTCCTCGCTGCCCGCTGCCTGCTCACACCACCTGCGGCTCCAACAACCCAGGGACTGGGGCTGGCGGACCCAGGAGTGCGTGGAGACGAGCAGGCGGCTGCAATCGACTGCCCACGTGACCCCCTGAGCACAGAGACTTGGCCGAAGAGACAGGAGAGCGGACTCTTAAAAATGCGTCAGTGAGTTTTTGATAAGATTTGGAAAATATTGCAAAAAAAAAAAGCAACAAAACTGAGAATGAGAATGGGCTCTTAGAAATTCAAAAAAGTATCCCTGAACATAAGAAACACTGGACATGAAGTGGGTCTGGTAAGGGTCACGTGCGGGGTCCTGGGGTAGCCTGGAGGGATTAGGGCAGACCAGAGGAAAAGGAGCCCAAGCGGCAGCCGTCAGGGCAGGGCCAGAGGCTCTGATACCCAGATACTAGGGACTCCAGGAAGAGAAAGGAAGGAGAAGCCGTATTGGGAAAAGAAGGAAGGAAATGCTCCCTGAGTTTTTCAGATCAAAAGAGCTCACTGAGTGCCAGGCGGGATTACAAAACAGCAAGAGGCCCCAGACACAGCGGCGGCCACCTGCCCCCAGGATAGAGAGCTCACAGCAGCAGGGCTCACGCGCGTCGAGCCTCGAGTGACCAGCCTGGCACCGTGCCATTGAATTCCCTAAGCAACCAGGAGGGCCACTCCTAGCATTTAAGAAGAGACAGAAAACCGACTTTAAAAAAGGTCGTCAAAGATCTCCCTCTGAGAAAGACATCAGGTCAAGAGAAACTTCCTTAAGAAAGTTCTATCTAGCCTCCAAGGAAACGGTCATGCTTGCTCTTCTGAGTTGTCCACCACAGTGGAAACATGGGCAGCTTTCCCTTCCCAAAAGTTTATTTAAAAACCTGACTTCACAGGTACGCGCGCCAGCTGCCTACTGCTGCACAAACTTAGTGGCTGAGAGCAGCACGGCTTTCTTGTCTCCTGGTCTCCGTAGGTCGGAAGCCTGGGCCCGGCCAGCTGGCTTCTGTGCTCGGGGCAGCGCGTGGCCGACATCAAGGTGTGAGGAGGGGCTGCTCTGTCCCCTGCGGCCTGCGCCTCCTCCAGACTCGTCCAGGTATTGGCAGAAGCCCTTCCTGGGGTCGTAGGACTCGGTTCCCGCTTTCCTGCTGGCTGTTGACTGGGGCCTTTCAGCTCCCAGAGCCCACGCACCAGTCCCTGCCCCGTGGCCCTCCCACGACACGGCAGCTGCCTTCGAGGCCAGCAGGAGCGCGCCTCCACCGCTTACTCTGACTTCCCCTGGCGCTGACCCAAGGCTCAGGGGAGTAGCTCAGGCCCACCCGGAAAACCTCCCTTTTGAGTAAGTCAGAGTCACTGATGGCATTAGTTACCTTAATTATACCCACAAAATCCCTTCTGCATGGACGTTAACGCAGGCACAGGATAATACCTTAATCTACTCGTGGGTTCCGCCACACTCAAGGGGAGGGAGGCATCTCAGGCACGTACCCCAGCATGAGGGACTCACGGCCAGCTTAGAATTCTGCCTACCGCAGCAAAAAAAGAGGGAAAAGTAAGACCCAGTGGTACTGTAAGAGAATAACACAACATAGTTCCAGGAACGCAAGGCTTTTTCAGCACAAGAACTATAAGATTCAACCTTAGGATGAGGGTCAAGGAAGAGATCATGTGATCCTTTCAACAGATGCTGGAAAAGCGTTTGGGTAAAAATCATTAACCATGCCTGATTAAGAAACTCCAGGTAAAATGAGAAGGGATGGAAACATCGTAACACAATAACACCTTTTAAAATCTGACACCAATAATCCATCGCCAGAGGAATGGTAAATGAAGCCGAATGGATTTCCACAATAAAATACTCTGTAGCCATACAAATAAATTAATGTACGACTTCAAAATTTCTAATGTGCCTTGGATATATGCCAAGGGATGGAAAAGAAACAGTAAAT
>JAQZBX010060461.1:0-17304 GCA_029593785.1 Cabassous unicinctus | reverse complement strand
ACCTCCTCCACCACCACCTCCACCACCACCACCTGCACCACCACCACCTCCTCCACCACCACCACCATCTCCACCATCACCACTACCAGGGACTGCTGTATGTGCTGCTCAACATGCACTCAGAGGCTCCCAAAGTGCTTCCATTTTTTTAAAGGAGGTACCAGCGATTGAACTCGGGACCTGGTACATGTGAAGCACACACGACCACTGAGCTACACCTGCTCCAATAAAGTGATTCCATTTAATTTGGGAAGTATCTAATGAATTTTTTTAAATTATTATTTTCCTAACTAGAAATTAAAAAGATGCCACAGCCATCTTTAACAGCGTGGACCCTCTGGAACGCCTCTCAGAACCCCTCCTCTCCCCCCCCCCCACGTTGGGCAGTGTCTAGGGTTCCTTCCTGTCCTTACCAGCACCAGGTGGGGAAATGACTTTTAGTAGTAGAAAGATCTGTGCATCCCAAGGTTCACTCCAGGGAAGTGTCGTGCAGATCTGAACCAATTACACGTAGGAGTGGAGCATGATAATAATTTGGGGAGGCACAGATCCATTCAGTCTGGACTGAAGTAGAAATGAAGAAACGATGAGCCCATCAAATAGAAAAACAATTAAAACATTAAAAATTAAGACAGTTTAGCAGTTCTATTTCTAGGACTCTTTCCTATAGAAACAACTATACTTGGGAGCAAATATACCATATTTCATCAAAGCATCAAAATGTATCATTATTTTATGTCGTTTTATCCTATTTTTATTGCCTTTTATTTTTTAAGTTTTTGCTCTTTATGTCCAATTAAGAAAGGAAAAATGCTGCCATTTTAACTACGGTGCAGTGCTTTCATATTACCTGGGGTTTTTATACTTCTTAAGAGCTCTTTTAGTCTGATTCAGATGTCCATTTTTTAAATTATATATTGCTCTTGCAAGCTACTGCTTTGTCTCAGTTTTTCAGCCTCTTGGATTCTTCCACTTACAAACCAAATACATCAAGGAGAAAAGCAGCTCAGGGTGTCAGTCATTCATTTCTCTTCTCCCTGAAATCTTGGCCCCTCAACTCCTAGACTGCCTTGGTAATTTTGTTGCCTTCAAATAGAAGTGTGTGTATGTGTGTGTGTGTGTGTGTGTGTGTGTGTGTGTGTTTACAGACTTTCTAGCTATCCTTGGTGGGAGGGTTAGTTTCATAGAAGCTGGTACATAGGATGGTTTGAAGCTGTATGTACTCCAGAAGAACATGTTCTTAAATGTAATCCATCCCTATGGGTGTGAGCCCATTGTAGTAGGACCCTTTAATGAGGCTACTTCACTAAGGGGTGGCCCACCTCAGTCAGGGTGGGACTTAATCCTATTACTGGAGTCCTTTATAAGCAGAATGAAATTCAGAAATAGAAAGCCAGAGGAGGCAAGAAGCTGAACCCAGAAGAGAAGGGAGAGACCAGGAGATGCCACCATGTGCCTTGCCATGTGACAAGCTAAGCTAAGGGCCTCCAGGTCACCGGAAGCCAACCCTAGAACACCACAGTCTTTGGGGAGAAAGCATCATCTTGATGATGCCTCCATCTGAACTTTCTATCAGCCTCATAACCATAAGCAAATAAATTCCCATTGTTTAAGCCAAACCAATGGTATTTGCTTGAGCAGCCCAGGAAACTAACACAGTACATCAATAGGTAGAGTAGCCATATAATTATCCTCCAAATAGGGACATTTCTGAGAGTGAAAGGGGGCACCAAATAATCCCGGATCTGCATGCCTGAATTGTAACTGTCCTAGACAATCTGGAACATATGAGACCTAATCATAGCTTTCTTTTGTCCTACTATAAATACATAAAACAGGGTTAATTCCCTGTTAATTTTTTTTAATTAAGAGAACATAGATGGGGTGTGTGCCAGTTTTCAATTTATCATTTCTTTGCTCCAAATACACCCACCATTGCCCTTTAGTTTTGCAATACTGAAGCTAAACCCTGAAACATTTCTTCTCTATCAGGTGCCAGTGTTAGGGCTTGTCAGCAGAAGGTGCCAGAGGGACACCAAAGGGGCTTCTCTTCCGGGTTCCAGGACCTCTTCTGGTTCCTGCAACCAGTTGCCAGCGGGCGGCTCCCCGGTGAGCTTTGGCCAGCACTCAGCACACAGCCCCCGCTGGCCAGCCCCAGCCTACGGCACCTCAGCAAACTCTCCCATCCAGGGGGCCAAAACTGCAACCTCACCACTGAGTCCTGAACTTCAGCCTTGGTGGGGGACAGAGGGCCTCTTCCAAATGTACTCCTTCCTTGGGTTCTCTGTGCCAGTCCTAGAGGTAGTGGCTGCTCCCTTTATCTGTTATTCCTGTTTTCTTTTGGGTTCTGTTTACTCCTCTTGGGAGCTAAACCTCTGTTACTAGTTAATAATTCTTTATATTCAGTTTTCCCTGTTCAAATTACTGCTGTGGTTTCTGTCTCTTGACTGGATCCTAACTGATACAGGATGCATTAGTTATTTTCTTTCACTCATCATTTGATAACAAAATCCCTCAAAGAATATAGAGAACATGGTAGCAGGTAGATAAAAATCACAAATACTTATATACTGCTTACCATGTGCCAGGCACTGCTCTAAGAACTTTATACCTTATTAACTAATTTAATCCTCACAACAACCCTGTGAATTAGTAGCATTATTCTTTCCTTTTACAAACAAGGAAACTGAGACACAGTGAGGTTATATGGTTTACTTAGGTACATGGTAGCTCTGGGATTCAAACACAGATCCACAGATTATGTGACTTACGAGTCCATGCTCAAACAGAATTTATTCACCAATGTTCACAGCAGCATTATTCACAATGACCAAAGGTGCAAGCAACCCAAGTGTCCATCAGCAGGTGAATGGATAGACATTCTGTGCAATAGAATATTTTTCAGCTGTAATGAAATAATGAAGTGCTGATACTTACTGCAACGTGGATGAACCTTGAAGACATCATATTGAGTGAAATAAGTCAGATACAAAAGAACCGATATTGTATGATTCCACTTACATGAAATAACTGGATATGCAAATTCATAGAGACAGAATGTAGAGTGCAGGTTACCAGGGGTGAAGGGAGGGAGAATGGGGAGTGAATGCATAATGGGTACAGGGTTTTTATTTGGGGTGATGGAAAAGTTTTGGTGATGGATGGTGGTAAGGGTAGCACAGCATTGTGAATCTGATTAACCCCACTGAATTGTATACTTGGGAGTGGTTGAGATGGGAAATTTTATGTTGTATGTGTGTTCCACAATTTAAAAAATAAGAAGAGTTCATGCCCTTAACACTGTACAGAGTAGATTGCTCAGTTTGCCATCTGGAGAAAGGAGACCATCAAGAGTGTCAGGCATGGAGAACTGTGCCTCTCAGGAGGTGCCTTCATGAGAAGCACTGAGCAGGGCTCACAGAGACTCAGCATGACTCTTTGGCCACCCAAAGGGCCGTAGCTTGAAATAGGGGAAAGACCAGCTAGAACTAGGACACAGGCACACCAGGACACCTGAATGCCCAGACCCCTCCTGCTGAGGAACTGGGGGTGGGGAGGGGTCCTCTGTCAGTCCTGGCAAAGATTGGACCCAAACCTAATGAGCCAGATACAATGTGGCAGGTTCTTAGAGATGACAGCACAGACAGTGATGGGGACTTTCCTTAGAGAAGAAGAAGGAAGAGTCTTAGACAATCATGGAGTGCAGGGGTTTCAGTCTCACTCAGGGCTGTACTTAGGGCACAATTTTGGGGTATGAATAGAAAAGCCCACTCTGTGGGGCCAAGAAAAGACAAGGAACTGGAGTAAAACTGCCCATGTTTATGCCTGTACTCAGCCAACAGCTGGTGACTTCAGTCATATTCCAATCTACAAATGTGCCACAGTTGGTGTAGCCATTCTCTTGTTGATGGACATCTGAGCTATTTCCTGTTTGGGACTATTATGAACAAAGCTGCTAAGAACATTCTTGTACAAGTCTTTTTGTTTTCATTTCTTTTGGGTAAATAAAGGAGTGAAATTGCTGGGTCATAAGGTAGGTTTATGTTATTTTTATTTTAAAAACTGCAAGACCTTTTACTAAAGTAGTTGTGCCATCTTATACTCAAACCAGCAATGGATGAGCGTTCCTATTGCTCTTCATCCTTGTCAACACTTGCTATTATCAGTCTTTTTAATGTTAACCATTCTAGTGGGTGTGGAATAGTATCCCATTGTAGATTTTATTTGTATATCGCTGACGGTGAATGATGTTGAACAACTTTTTTACTTTTTTTTTTTTTTAGGTACCAGGAATTGAACCTAGGCCCTCATACATGGGAAGCAGGCATTCAAACCACTGAGCTACACACTCTCCCCTGAGCTATTTTTTTGATGTGCTTATTAGCCATTTGTATATTTTGAAATGTTGTTCAAATATTTTGCTCATTGTTTTGTTGGTTTGTTTGGTTTTGGTCATTTTTAATTAAGTTGTGCAAGTGGCTGAATGACTTTGGGCAAGTCATGGATGTGTATGTTTTCTAATCTGTAAGTAACGGATGTGAATTCCTCCATGACACTGGGGCTATGAGAAATGCCAAGCTTGGCTGCTGCCCACAGTGCCCTGGACTCGTAGGAAACGCACATGTCCACTCCCATCTGAGGCATGTGGGAGCCCTGCCAGAAGAATAAGGGAAATTCCAGAGAGGTGTTGGTTGTGGGGTTGGGGGAGAAGGAGGAAGGGAGGGAGGGAAGGCTCACTGGCTCCAGAGTAGGAAAAACTGGAAATGTAGCACATGTATAGGCTGGAACGGAAGCCCTTTGCAGTCTCCCCAAGGGGCTTTCTGCCCATGAACTTCCTGTCCTAATAGGAGAGAGCCCTGCAGAGCTGACGCTGACCTCCCTGCCCTCCCTGATCAGCAGGGGCTGAGCTGGGGCAGCCACTCCATCCCAGGGCCAACAGCTAAGTTTTGATCACATTGAGGAGGCAACAGAGTGGCGGGCCAAGCAGTTTCATTATTTGATGTCTTGATCTTAGAACTAAGCCTCCTTGAGAGACAAATCACGACCATAAACAAATCAATTGATATAGAATTAAGCTTATAAAGCTCTATCAGTTCGGAGACAAAACCATGTCAGTTATTTAAGAGAGAATGTAATACAGCAACTGTTAGCGAGGTTAAAGTTACAAATAGATAATTGGAAGGCAAAAATAAAATAAAATAAAATTCTGCCATATCACAGAAGTAGCAACCGCAGAAAGCAGCTACCACCCAGAGGGCTGGGGGAACAAAGAGGCTGTTATTGAAACGTAGAACTTGATGCAGGAGCTCTGCAGAATTGAACCTCAGACCTCTGAGGAGGAGGCACCAACATCCAGTACTGGTATTTCTGATAGGGTATTTAATGGTGGTTCTGTAAGTGTTGGGAAAACTGCACGTTGGATTTAGAAACTGCTGAGGGAAGGCTGAGCCCAGGAACCCCAGGCAGTCAGGGAGCAATTGGGAAAGGGCAAGTCCCCGTCTGTTACCTCCTTTAGTCAGAGCCTAGCAGAGAACCAGCTGCTAAAGAACACAGGGAGTTGTAGGGTCCCCGGCCCAGCATCGTTAAACGGCGAATAGGACGTGCGTTTGAATACCTGGCACAAAGGGCTGAGTAGGATTCAGGCTGAAGCCACCCTGCAGGCAAACAGGAACGTTTTTAGCAGAGCCCACCCATCCTCTGTTCATCCAGAAATGTGAAAGTTATCTTCAGATCAGAATTAACCAAATGTCCAAGCATCTGCCACGGAGACTTTCCTTTCGTTACTTCCCTTGGTGGTTCTAGCGCAGTGGTTCCCAAGCTTTAGTGTCCCAGAAAACTGCATGCTGTACTTTATGGATGATATAAAGAAGACTCTGCTCGTTTGAGTTTGACTATAGGCAACTTTTGCCTTACTAACTTTACAGCCAAATGCCCAGCCCCCTAGGGTCTCCATACACTGCCACCCCGTTGAAGTCAACACTGGGCAGAGCTCTTTAAGGAGAAACACTTACATCACAGTGGAAAAGTACAGGCCTTGGTGCCAGATGGGCACAGGTTCATTTATATTCTGGTGCTTCTACCTAGGAGCCATGTAACTCTGGGCAAGCTAGTTAAGGCGCTGAGCTTCAGTTTCAGTTTTCTAATCTTTAAATGGGGACTAAATGAGAGAACGTATGGTGCTTAGCCCAGAGCCTGCAATGTAGTAATCACGCAGTAAGCGGTAGCCAGAGGCGGCGTTATTGCTACTGTCACTGTAGTCAAGGTCCTCAGACTCCGTGCCACCGTCTGGTCCCGGGGAGAAATTGTGCTTTGCTGATTACCTGAAAAGAGGACTAGCTAAGGAAAATAGTGCTAAATTAGCAGGTCCAAGATCAACTGTTTCCACTGAATTCCCAAAAGTGAGTATGGGATTGAGAGTGTAAGAGTGCTGGAGCCCAAAAAGACAGACAATAACACACGCTGGCGAGGGTGTGGAGAAGTTGGAACTCTCATACACTGCTGGTGGTTATGTAAAATGGGGCAGGCATGTTCAAAATCAGTTTGGCAGCTTTTCAAAATGTTGGGACATAGAGTTACCATAGGACCCAGAAATCTACCCAGAAGAAATGAAAACATATGTCCACACAAAAACTTCAGCAGCTTTATTCGTAATGACCAAAAAGTGGAAACAACCCAGATGTCCATCAACGGGTGAATGGATAAAATGTAATATACCCATACACTGATTGCTATTACTATTCAGCAATAAAAAAGGAATGAAGTTCGGATACGTGTCCAACATGGATGAACTTCTAAAACGTGCTCACTGAAAGAAGCCAGACGCAAATACACATTGTATGATTCCATTTATATGAAATGTCCAGAAAAGGCAAATCTGTAGAGACAGAAAGTAGATTAGTGGTTGCCTTGGGCTGGGGGTGGGAATGCGGAGTGACTGTAAACTGGGGTGAGGGAAATGTCCTAAGGTTAGACTTTGATGATGGTTGTACAACTCTACAAATATACTGAAAATCATTGAATTTTACACTTAAAATGTGAGTTTTATGTATGTAAATTATATCTAAATGAAGCAATAACAAAAAGAGTGCTGAGGTCACCAGTTCTGGTGGTCTTGGGGAAGAGATGGGTGATTATTTCTGGCAGCCTCTGAACTAAGGAAACAGGGATCTATCTGCCTACACCTGGCCCAAGACCACTGGGTGGAATCTCTGGGCCCCTATTTGCCAGGTATAGTGGGGCCCAACTTTAGATCAGGATCCCAGGCAGAGTGAGTGAAGTTGGGGAAGAGAGAGAAGAGGCAACATAGGAAGGGAGAAAGTTAGAGACAATGAGGGCTGAACTCTTCTGACCAGGAATTTCACCCCAGCAGCTCAGCCTTCCCGCTTCTGTTTCAGGCAATTTCACTTATCCGGGGGAAAAGATGTGGCACCCACATTGCAAAAATAGAGCACTTGAGGCAGTGACAAAAGCCAACCAACTAATCAGAATTCAAGTCCTACACTTCCCACCTCTGAGCTCTAATCATTAGACTTCCCAGCTTCTCAGCTTATGACAGTAATCAGTGGTTTGGGCTCACTTTAACAAAGGTCACAGCATGTTTGCTGCTAAGGACAGGAGAAGATAGCAAAAAAAGGAAGAGAAGGAGAAAAAGTTAGAATGAGAGGAGGAATAAAAACAAAGGTGAAGACGTCTGCTTTCAAGGTGGCAGGTTGAGCACGTGCAGCAATCTCTCCATCTGCACCAAATCCAATAAATGAAAGGCATGACAATAAATATATAGATACTAAAACAAAAAAAAGAAAAGAAAAAAAAATATATATATATACTAGAACACAAGAAGGAAAACTCTCAAGGGACCGTGAACTGCCAGGAATCTAAGGAACTGAAACCGTAAGGAATGACTCAGAGGCAAGATTAGCTTGAAGAACAACCAGAACAGGACTGTGTGGCCAGGCTGGCAAACTGTCCACCAAACCTGTTTCGTTTTCCTCCTGGGGACGTAGCTAGAACCTTTCCGACTGCCTTGAAGTTAGATGAGGCCACGTGGCTGAGTTCCAGCCAATGGTATGTGAGCAGAAGTGAGGTACACCACTTCGGCCAGGCCTGGCCCCTAAGTCCCGCCCCCTCTCCTTTCCCCTTTCTGCCAGATGGAAGCTACGTGATGAAGAAGACAAGACCCTCTTTCAGCTCCTGTCACATCAGGTCCCTAAATGTCTGTGTGGTGCACTACGACTGCCCCATTGGCCTTTATATGGATGAGAAGTAAACTTCCATTGTGTTGAGCCACTGAGGCTGGGGTGGTTTTTCCTCCCTGTCACAGCAGTGAGGGTTACCCTCACTAATATAGACTCCACACTTTCAAACAGATGATTTCCATGAAGAAATAAAGAAGGCTATCACATCCATGAAACAAAGCCATGTGTGAAAGCGAACCAACCAGAGGCTGTGAAAATAAAAATATGAAACCATTGAAATTTGAAACTCAGTAGATGGACTGAATAGTAGAATAAATCAACTAAACAGAAAAGCAATAAACTAGAAGGCTAGGTAGGATTTTCCCAGGATGCAAAACAAAAGGAGATGGGGAAAAAAGAAAAAAAAATTAAATGGCACGAAGACCAAAAATTCCAACATTCCCTGAAAAGAATTCCCAGAAGTTGATAACAGAATAGATGAGAAACAATGTTTTTTAAAAATAGCCAAGAATTTCCTGATATCTGAAGAAAGGCACACACATACAAAGAATTAATCCAGGAAAAACTAATGGGATGCAAGAAACAATAGAAGAAAATATATTAGTAAAATATATGATGACATCTCAGTATTGCTTGTTTAAAAACTTTAAATGATAATCCAAATAATGTCAACATGGAAGTTTCTGATAGGAAATTTCAGAAGGAAGTTAAAGCTTGTTCAAGCTCCTTTGTTCTTTTATAGAAGAGGTGGATACAGATGCTGATTAACAATAGACATTATCAGAAATCTACAGTTTCAATATATGCATTTATTTAAAGAATAACCTCTAGGCACATGGGAATAGATTGTGGAGTGGGAAATGGATCTGAGAAAATGTAATCAAAAGCTAAGGGTGGTGAACATTGCTAGCTGCCTCCCAAGCATCATTTGCCATTTCCCAGTCACAGTTTTGATTGAGTATCCCACCTCTCCCCCACAGAACCATAGATTTGGTGGGGGGTAAGCTGACCCCACCCCAGCTACAAGGTTAAATCCTAACTAGACTAAGCCAATCCAAGTACCAAGCCCCTCAGCACAGTAGTTGGTTCAGGTGTGGGCATGAGCGCCACCTATGGGCAGTAAACACAGAGAGGAGGTCTGTAGGTATCACCGCCCCTCAGGGAATACTTGCTTAGGTGTGCAGATGGTGAGGTGGGATGGGGTGGCAGGTTGCTGCTGACATCTAGTGGGCAGAGGCCAGGGGTGCTACTAAACATCCTGTAATGCATAAGACGGTGCCCCACAAGAAACAATTTTCTGGCTCAAAATGTCAACAGTGCTAAGGTTGAGAAACCTTAGTTTAAGGGAAAGCTATGGGTAGTCAGTTCTCTACCGACTGGGTGTGACTAAGGAAGCCCTACAGCCTTGGTGACAACTGGAGACCACCCCTTGCCCACTCAGGGAACCAGCCTTGGAGTAAAGTCAACACCAGCCTTGTAGTAAAGTTTACTCTTGGAGTAAAGAGCAGACTGGAAGGATGAAAACAACCTGGGTCCATGGTGGCACTTCCTACTGGTTAAGCCATTGTTTGAGCTGGGGTTTCTATTCCTTGCAACCACAAGCATCAGAATAGAGCAGGAAAGGGAGAAAAAAGAAAAAACAAGGAGAATGCATGTGTGGTAGACAGAATAATGCCCTCTCCCCAAAGACGTTCACATCCAAATCCCTGGAATCTGTGAATGTTACCTTACATGATAAAAAGAGATTTTGCAAACATGATTAAATTGAGTTTGAGATGGGGAGAATATCCCAGATTATCTGGGCAGGCCAACGGAAACAGGGAGACAGGAGAGTCAGGGGTGGGGGGGATGAGACGACAAAGGCAAAGGTTGGAGTCATGTGCTTTGACGATGGAGGAAGGGCCAGAAGCCAAGGAATGCAGGCAGCCTCTAGAAGCTGGAGAGGGCAGGGAAGCAGACTGACCCCTAGTGCCCCCAGAAAAAAAAATACAGCTCTGCCTAGACCTTGACTTTAGCCTGTAAGAGCCATTTTGGATTTCCAACCTCCAGAAGTATAAGATAACAAACTGCATTGCTTTCAGCTACACTACATTCGTGGTCATTTGTTGCAGTCATAGGAAACTAGCACAATGTGGTAACTAGAAAACCCAAAATAAGATGTCAGGGGAAAGTACAAACGTGTCAGTAATTACATAACTATGAAAGGGATGACTCCACCTATAAAATGACAGAGGCCCTGAGATTGGATTTTTTTAATTCCACCTATGTGCCATTCATGAGAGGTCCACCTGAAACAAAACGACACAGGAAAGTTATGGATAAATGCCCACATGCTGTCTCAGTTATCTACTGCAATGTAACAAACCACCCAAAAATTTAGTGCCTCAAAGTAACAACCACTTCATTGGCTCATGATTCTGCGGGTCAGCTCAGCTGGGGTCTTCAGCGGCTCTGCCCTCAGGACACGTGCACTTGCAGTCATCTAGCAGCTCACCTGGGGCTGGATGGTGGAAGATGGTCTTGCGTAGCTGGTGCTGGCTGATGGCTGCTCTCTCTCTCCGTGGGGTCTCTCATCTTCAGGGAAGCTAGCCCAAGCTTCTGCACCTGGATTCAGCATTCCAGGGAATCCTAGGTGATGAAATTGGCAGCTGCAAGGCCTCCTGGGACAAGACTCAGGAGTCCCACAACATCATTTCTGCTGCCTGTTGTTCAAAGCAAGGCACAACGCCACCCACGATCCAAGGGGTGGGGAGATGGACTCCCCTCTTGATGGGAGGGCTGGTGGAGCCACATTGCAAGGGGATATGGATCCAGAAAGGAAAGGAATTATTGTGGTATCTTTTCAATCACTTTACCATACCTGGAAACTATTGACAAACAGAGCATGTGTAGCCATATTAATATCAGACAAAGTTTAAATCAAGACTGAAAAGACACCAAAAGGAAATATTTCTTTTTTTAAAAGAAACACTACAATAAGAAGATATAATAGTCATGTGCCTTTTTACATCTAACAGAGATTCAAAATATATAAAGCAAAGTCTATTGTAAGGAGAAAATAACCAAAAATTACAGTGGGAGACTCTAAAAAACCTCTTTCAGAAACCAAAATAATAAGCAGTTAAAAAAATAAAGGATAAAGATGATTTGAGTAACACAATAGCTCCATCTAATAGAAATATTTACAACCGCATACCCCACAAGCAGAGAACACACATTATTTTCACAGATACATGGAACAGTCACAAAAATTGACCATAGGGTGAGCCACAAAGTAAATCCAAACATATCCTCCCACCCAAAAAATAATATGCAGGCTATTTTTACTCACCACAATGCAGTAATTAGAAATGAAACACAAAACGAGAGCCTAAAACACAAACAAACGAAACCACCCATATATCCCAGAACAGTTTTAGAAAGACTTGTAAATAAGTCAAAGAGATAGCAAGACCAGAACCAAGATTTCCAAAGAACCAGTATAGTTCATTATCTGGCAGTTTTATTCATATAAAAGTATTTTTTCTAAAATATTTGTTGAATTATAAGAAAGAGTGAGAAAGTGAGGGAAACAGGGAGGTACACAAAGACCGAGATCCACCAACATGGTCTAGGAAAGGGACTGGCTGGAGCAAAGAAGTTCACAGGACGCTGGGTCGAGCCAGAAACTCATTCAGTCCACGGAGGGACAGAAGGGCTCAGGCAGCGGTCAGCAGACTGGTCCAGCAAAGCCTCCAGGCATCTGTCATCTGTGGCCTGGGCAGTTAAAAGCCAGCCAGGGGAGGCCAGAGCAAGGCACCAACAGGCAGGACCAGCCCGGATGAGTTCCAGTCCAGGGCAGGTGCGCTTCTTGATTCCCTGGTTTAATTGAGCACATGTGTGCAGAGGGGAGAGGGGGCTGAAGGCAGCAGGGGAAGTCAGAAGCCAGAAAGGGCCTAAAAGTCAATATCCAGAAGGATTCCATTGGCTGCGACTCAGCAGTGTCAGAACACCTGATGAAATGGGAACTGTCCTCTTTCTGCACATTAGAGCCAAATGGTGCCCAACATTCCAGCTAAGTGGCTTGCCAATTGTGTTGACATGGGGTTTGGTCAACACAGCACCCACCAGAGGGCATATTTATGCAGAAGTAGTTCAGGCTGTGTAGAAGTTAATCTGAATAACCCAGATTCCCAAAATTCTACTTGCAGCATCAATCATTCATGTTATTTGACTGCACTGATTAAAGTTCAGGGTAACTATCATTCTTTGTGCTCCGTAACAGAACATCTGCTGGGCTGAGCTCATTTTCTTTTCCCTTTTAGTGTGAATTCATGCTATGCCTTCACCCACCCCTAAGGTGGTCCTTATGTCCTCAGAGCTGCTAAGGGGCTTTCCGAGATGGGGGCAAGAGAACACGCGGGACTCCCAGCGCAAAAACAAGCACAAAACACAAAAGCACCAAAACGCGGCGGTGATAACCGCGCTTCTAGGATCCTTGTGCGACTCGCGGGAGTTCCTGAGACGCGCAAGCACAGCGCCCCCGCTCGCTGGGACGCCGCCACCCCTCGGCTCTGGCTCCAACAAATGGGGGGATGGCGCCCCGCCCCGGGGGCTCCGCAGCCTTGTGCCTAGTTCCCGAGCCAAAGGCAGAGCAGGGCCAGCGGCGCGCGGCATCGCCGGGGACTCCCGAGAGGACAGGGTGCTGCCATCAGTCGGAGCCGGTGGCGGCCGCTTCGCACCCTCGTTTCATTCCACGCGCACAGCCCTGCGGGCTGGTTGTGTAAACTGCCATTTTTTTCAGATTAAAAACAAAACAAAAACTGAGACTTAAACCCGCGCCAGCATGCGCGTCCTCAGCGGCGCTGGGGTTTCCAGACCCGCTTCTCCCCTCCAGGGCGTTCCTCAGGGGCCTCCCGGGGGCCAGGCGGAGAGTCTGGCGACAAGCACCCAGGAAAGGTCTTGATCCTCAGTTGCGCCCCGATGAGGCTTCCAAGTCCCGCGCGGGGGCGGGGGCGGGGGCGCCCCAGGGATGTGGAGTGGGGGGCGCCCCCACGGGGGCGGCTCTGGGGGGCCCGCAGAGGGCTGAGCCCCTTGGAGGGAGAAGCAGGGGCGAGGGCCGTGCCTCGGCGCCCAGGGGGACCTGCCCGCCCTCCGAGTGCCCCGCAGGGGCAGGCCCCAGGGCGGCGCGGACCCTACTCCCGCCGCCGCCGCGCCGCGGTGGGACCCGCCCTTTGCCCTCCGGGATGCTGATTAACCAGAAGGCCAATAGGCAGCGGGGCGTCGCCGCGCCCCCCCGACGGCCGGGATCAGACGAGGCTCGGAGAAGACCGCGGCGCGGCGGGCGGCCATGGAGCGTCCCGTGAGGGTGAGGACTTGGGTGGAGAAGAGCAGAGCTTCCTTCCTGCCGCCGGTTTGCAACAAGCTGATGTGAGTCCTAGGCACCCGCCCCCTACCCACCGCCCCTGCCCCTGCCCTCACCTCCTCCTTTCCCATGTGCACCTGTCACTCCTCCACCTCCGACCCCGACTTCCTTGACCCAGAAACTGCAGAAAGGGGCTGTCACTCTCATGGTGCCTTCGTGGCAGAGGGAAGACGGGCTGTTTCGGTGCCACGCTGTCTCTTCCTCTTTCTGGTGACTCTGCAGTGAGGACTGTGCCTTGTCTGCTGCTGGTGGCTGGGAGGACTCTGAGGCGTGGGAGATGGCGGTGACAGGTCTCCCCCGCTGTTCCCCAGAGCCGAGTAACGGCTCTCCAACGCCGGGTGACTCTTCAGCCCCTTGGGACGGTGCTTTTAAATGCCCCAGAATTGCAGCAGAACTCAGGATGCCGGCGAAGGATGAAGTCAGAGGACCCACTCCTTTGCGAAGATCTGGAGTCACTGACACATTCACACCAGGCCTTCTCTCTCCAGCACTCATGCCCTCCTCCCCTGTGGCCCTGTTACCTCCCTCCCCTTCTGGCAGCTCCATGGCTGGGCCTGGTGTGTCCCCCAGCTCCAGGCTCACTTCCCCACGTTTGCGCTGCCTGCGAGAGCTCCAAGGGTGGCACCTCACACGGGACAGCTACTGCCTCTAACACTTCCACAGGCCAGAGACTGCAAGTGCTTTTACATCCTCACTTAATTCTCATGGCAGCCCCAGGAGGGAGGATTTCAATAAGTAACTTTCCCACTGCCACACAGCTGAGAGGGGGCAGGGTCCAGACCCAAGCCCACGGAATAGTTTGACTCCGAAGTCCGTGCCCTTGGTCACTGGGCAATACCTCCACGGCCAGCCGTCAACATCTCCAAAAGCCTCGTCTCTTCTACCACAGTTTTCGCTCCCAACTCATTGCTTTTGTCTCTTTCCTCCACTTCATCCCTGTCCACAGTCCCAGTCTTCCAGTTTCTCCACCTAGTCACACCTCACATCCATCTCCTCCCCTCCAACCCCGTGGCCGCTGTCCCCCTTCCACCTTCGTCACCTCCAGCCTGGGCGGCCCTGCCACCCCTGCCTCCAGCCCCCCCATACAGCCCCCCAGCGCTGCCCCTGGATGGATAATCACAAAACCACAGGCCCCTCCCTGTAGTCATCCAGCAGACGTTCAGTGCATACCCACTGTGTGCCTCGCACCGTTCTGGACCCTGGGGATACAGCAGGGATCAGACTGACCAAATCCCTTCCTCCTGGAGCTGACATTCTAGTGGGAGGAGGCAGCCAATAAATAGAAATAAACCAGGGGTGCAGTAAAGGCAGCAGCCATGGCAGCCCCAGAGGTCAGAGAAGCTGCTAGAGGGTTTTGAGCAGAGGAGGGACATGATCTAGTAGCTCGAAAAATTCTCGATTGGGCTTACTCAAGAACCTTCCAAATGTACCTAAAATATATCCCAATAAGGTTGATCTAAAAAAGAAGGACTTTCTGAGGCCCACTGGTGCCTCCTAGGCCAGGACCAAACTCCTTAGCTGGGCTCCTGAGGCCTGGGGCGGCCTGGTGCCACCTCCTGATGCAGCCTTCTCCCAGTGCTCCCTAAGACACACCCCACCCGCCAGGACCCCCGGTGCTTCAGCCTCAGAGCCTCTGCACCCTGCTTTCCCCTCCTCTCCCTTCCCCAAGTTCCTCCCCACGTCTCTCCACTCCTTGCAGCCTTCCACGGCTTTAAGCCAGCTCAGGACCACACATGCCAGCCCCCTCCTGCCCCGTGGCCGCGTCTGTCTTTCCACTCATCGGGGCATGACTCTGGGTGTGTGGGTGTGTGTTTCTTATTACTGGGTTCTGCCTTCCAAAAGGAAAGAGACCAACTTCCTGCCTGTCCCCCTTCCCACCTGCGGCAGGAAGACAGTGCAGAAGGGTAAGGAGCGGGCACTTGGCAAGGACTTACCAGTCTAGGCTTGGGGTCTCAAATCCCCCTCACCGCCCCTCCCCTGCCATCATACATCATCATCATCAAGCAAAACTGAGCAGTGGCATGTCTGCACACATGGCCCCTGCCCTCCCCGCCCCCAGCACTTCCTCTTCTCACAGCACAGCTCTGGCCCCTGCCCTCTGCAGCGTGGCCACATGACAAGTCCCTGGGTCCCAAATGGGCACACCCCTCTGCTTGCCAGGCTAGCACCCACTTCCCGAGGGGAGACCCTGCCATGGGGGGTGGGGGGCTAGCTTTTGGGAGGTACCAGGAATGCTACCTTTCCCTGTAATAGGTGACACCACACCACAGTAGACAGCCCGCAGGGTTTGGGCACCCTCTCAAGTTCCAAACAGCAGTGCCCCAGGGGCAGGGCACTGGCCTGGGAGTCAGGGATCCTGGGCCCTGGCTCGACTTCTGCTGTTCCTGCGTGTGACTCTCTCTCAGCTTGCTTCCTCAGCCATAAAACGAGAGGGTTGCACTAAGCTTATTTATTTTATCAAACACTTAAATAGCACTTACTATATACCAGGCTCTATTCTACACGCTCACAAATAGTAATTCCTGTCATCCGTGTGGACTGTACACAGTAAGGACTAGCTCTCCATTTCACAGATGACAAGACTGAGGCATAGCAAGGTCAAGTAATGTGCCCGAGCTCAGTGGCAGGGCCACATCTGAGCCCAGGAGGCTGGCTCCAGAGCCTGTGTTTTGACCACTGTGCCAGGCTGACTCGATGATGTCTGAAGCCCCCTACTAGGGGTCTCAAGCTCAGGAGTCCACTGAGCCAGGCTGGCAGTTTGGGGACAGGGGAAGTTCTCATCAGCAGACAGTTCTGGGGGTAGGCAAATGTTCCGGGAAGCGGGGGCCTCAGGCTTGCTCTCCTGTCATTGCAAAGCCTGGTTGATAGGGATAGATCCTCCACCGAGGCTGCTCCCATGCTGGGTCGGAGGTCAGGGGCTTGCAGACAATGTGGGGGCCACAATCCTGCACACAGAGGGACAGACATACACAGACACACACACACAAATCCATTGAGACACACATCCAGAAAGACACAGCCGCCAGCAGACAAACACACCCCTAGGTGTGCACATGCACACGCATGGGGGTGAGAGGGGAGGCAGACAAATGTGTGGGGAGACCCAGCAGGGACAGTGATGCAGAAATATCCCTGTGACCTGTAGCCTCTCCCAGGTGTGCCCAGGCTCTCTCATGGCCCCCTCAGGCTCCTGCCCCCCCACTCCTCTCCCCACTCCTAGGAACGCATCCAGGACCTCTCCCCACTCACCCATTACAGGCACCAGGAGCAGCTCAAAGTCATGTTTGTAGGAGGCCCCAACACCAGGAGGGACTATCACATCGAGGAGGGGGAGGAGGTAAGCCTGAGGCCTGCCCAGCCCCGGGGTGGGCAGCGTTGCCCCTGGGATGGGGGCACTTCCCATGCAAGGGCCAGAGCTTGTGGATGGCGGGGAGACACAGGTGGCTGATGTGGGAGGCGGGGGGGTACAACTGAAATCACCGGGGTAAACTGCTGGCCCGAAGTTGGTGGGAGGGGCTGCACAGTGACACCTTTGATGGCCCCGTCCTTAAAGAAGCCTGAGCTAGCGAGCTCTACCTGGGAACCCCTGGGAAACAGCCCAGGCTCTAGGGGGTGGTAGGCTCTGGCTGTGAGCCCTGACCCCCATCTCCCCCACCCGTCCTCATCCCCGGTCGCAGGAGCTGTCCATTCCCTCCCCCCACCCCC
>JAQZBX010060460.1:0-17302 GCA_029593785.1 Cabassous unicinctus | reverse complement strand
TGAAACCTTTTTAAAGGTGCAAATTCCCAATGCAACTACCCCCTTCTACAATTATTCTTTTTTTCTCTGGGAAAAATCCTTAATTGGCTTGCATGGCACCTGGTACATAGGAGCTCCTAAAGTTGTTTTATGGTGGCTGTGCCCACATTCTTATAATCACAAATCACTTTCACACTCCCTGCCTGTATTAAACATCAAATGCCATGGGCGATTGCTGTCACTTTATAGATTTGACTTTTCAAGGCTCACATCCCACTGCTGCTTTCTTCCTCCTGTGTGCTTATGCCTGTAATTTAAATTAGCTGCCCCTGCAGGATTGTCGTCATTTGGGTGATGAACTTGTGGTCAGATTAACCGGTCCTCCTATTATGTCTCATAATTAGATAAAATATCAGTGTAACTAAAATTAGTTATCCATTTAGTGTACAACATTGAACATGTCAAAACAGCTAAGGGTAAATATTAACTAAGGGTAACATGCCATTATATTTGCAATTTACAACTTAGAGGAGTATTGAAAGAAACACAAGGAGAAAATATGGACTTTGGAGTCATGTAGATATCAAATTCTGACTCCAACACTAACTAGTTGTGTGAACTGGAACAAATTACTTAACCTCTTTCGGCCTCGGTTTTTTCATCAATAAAAAAGGCATTCGTAGTCTCCATTTATTCAGGAGCTTCCAGGCACCAAGCACTGAAATAGGGTGCTTTGCATCCATTATTTAACTTATTCCTAACAACAATCCATTTTATAATTTAGTTGGAAAATTATTGTTTAAATTTCTTTTTCTACAACTATCAAAGTCCCTATTTCTTTTAAAATAATTATTTCCTTCCATTACTTTTATAGGGTAATGGAAGTACTAAAGTACTGTTGATGCAAGCAAGTGGGAGAATGTTTAAATTTTTAAAAGTATATCTTCCTTTTCTCTTTTAAGAAACTTCACTTCAATTTCCAAGTACATTTCTTTTTGCCTGCAATGGTTACTCAGAAAAATTCTTAGATAAGGGTATATATGCAGAGCTGACGTTTAGCCAGTAGGCACAGGTAGAGCTGAACTGAGAGATCAGTGGATTGGGAGTTTACAGCTACATCCCTTTTGATTCACCAATGCCATGCTGAACCAGATGCTAAATATCTTGAATATCATCCCTGGGCAAAATATTTTTTGGGCTCACCCCATCCATATCTCCTAGTAGCACTCACCATCTTGTTTTATAATCTATCTGCTGGGTATGTACTTCCCCCTCCTAGATTGGGGACTTCTTGGGACCAGAGTCCATATCCCAATTCATCTCTCTATTCTCAGTTCTTAGCACAGTGCTTGGCACAAGTAATGTGCTCAATAAGTGTTTGAATGAAAGAATAAGTAATGGAAAGCATGAGTGACATACCAAGGCTCAGATAGTTGAATAATCTCTTCAAGGTCAACTGCTAGAAACTAGCAGAGCCAGTTCTGACTCCTCTCCCTGTATCTTACATGGTTGATGAGGCAATTCGCATCAGAAGATCACGGATGTGACTAGCACTTAGTAGGAACTCAAATGTTTCTTTCCTCCCCTTTTCTTCCAAGTATGGTTACATATCTTAGACATAAGCCTTTATTATAAAATCACAACTTAATCTAACCTTGGTGTTTGCACATTCAAGAGGAGCACACCTTCCCAGTTCACCCTAAATCCATATGGAGTTCCTGCAATTATTCCTCACCTGCAGCTTTCTTCTTGTGTCTCTCCCATCATTTTGGTTGATCCCAGGAATGGTTTCATATTGTCATCCTCTTCTTTAGAGCAGCTGAGCACTGAGGGTTCCTGTATCTTTTCTCTACCCAATCAGTAAAAAAAAAATTATAATCATTTCTCTGCATGACTGTCCCAAAACTGTTCTTTATTTCTAATCTGAATGAAGTAATGTGCCCCTTTCACTTAACCTTAGGTGTTTATCCTTTGCTGCTATAGCTCACTTACTGATTAATTTCCATTTATGTACAAATCCCATTATTATATTGAGCAGACCCCCTGCAAGTTCACAGCCTGCCCTCCAACTAGGCTCTACATTTTTAAAGGACTGAAAATGCCTTGAAATCCAAACTAAATCAGAATTTAGTTTTTTTAAGACACTGGAGCAAAATATGAAAAGAGTTTATACAGAGCTCCAAGGGAACTTACCAAACAGATATGAAGTTCTTGAGTTAGCATTGTTTTGTTGGTTTGCCTTAAGAAGTTCCAAATATAGAATAGTCTATATAAAATTCTTTTGCTTTTATCTATGCTTTGTGTTCTCACCTGACACATTTTGAGGGGTCACTGATTTTATGTAATCTTAAGATTAAAATGGCTAATGCATGATCAGGGGTCTTAGTAATCAAAGGAGACATGCAGGGAGCCTTCTGGCTGGTAGTTACTAACCCATCTTTGCACGTATGCCACATGCATGGCATGAAATCATAGCTCAAATCGAACCAGATATGATGCTTTCTGATATTTTCCAAAAGCAGTGTGCATTAGATTGGTGTGGCGGGGGGCGGAGGGGGGCTTTGTTTCTCCTTGGGGAAATAAGACATGCACCCGTGGAACAATAAGACAAGAGTAAGGGAAAGAATAGAAAATTATTTTTAAAAATGGAGATAAGGTAAATTCTCTTTAGCAAATAAATTTGTAAGTAGTAGAGCCAAAGTAATTTATGGTAACAGAGAATATGAATGTATTATGTGGACTAGAAAAAATATCATGCAAGAGTAATATTCACTAAAATTGCTAAATAGACAATGGATTTAAATCTAGTCAAATATTAAATGTTTATCAATATGATTTTAGCTTCCAAATTGGGACTATTCCTTAAGAAATCACCACTTGTTGTTTTTTGGTGTAGAATATTATTTTTAAAGAAGAATATATATGATTATCTTAAAGTACTAATCAAATACTCCTTTGTTCTAACCGTGTATCTGTGTAAGGCCATATTTTCTTTACTTTTTCTTCCTTTTCATTTTTTAAATCAATTTTATTGATACATATTAAAAAAAAGTCTACAATAAAAATAAATTTTTAAAAAAAGTAAGGAAAAAGGTCTGATGGAGGCTGTAATGCCTGCTAAAGCCTGTGAGTGCCATGTGAGTTCAGAGACATTGCCCGGAGTAAACTGGGGATCTGATGGATTCAAGCCAGCATCCTCCATTAGAGGCAAGAGTTCAGACCTGGATGAGAACAATAAAGACATGTTTTGAAGTTAGAGCCTCATTTAGACGTGGGAGGGAAATGAAAGCATAGTGCATTTAACCATTCTATGTTGGAGCTGTGTATGTGTGATTCTTCTTGCCCATCTGTATATTCCATCAAACAATATTGCTCAACTCATTTAAGAAGGGAAGAAACTGGGATGCTGAAGAGGGCTTCTGCAGGGCCCTACAGATCCCTGACAAGAAGTTGTTCAGTGGGGCCTTGGTAGCCACATTGATGCTTTTCCAGGATCAGCTTAGGGGCAGAGACTCCTGGTAGAAGACACTGGAACATCTTCCACTTTGTCTGTGATTAGGAAAATCTCAAAATACATGTTCTTTTCAATCTTAAAACCAGTCATATCCACAGAAATAAAAAGGATCGTAAGAGGATATTGTGAGAAACTGTATGTGAACAAACTAGACAACCTCGATGAAATGGACAGATTCCTAGAAACACATAACAATCTTCATTGACTCTACAAGAAATACAAGAGCTCAATAAAACAATCACATTTAAAGAGATTGAATCAGTCATCAAAAGTCTCCCAACACAGCAAAGTCCAGAACCAGATGGCTTCACAGGTGAATCCTACCAAGCATGCTGAGAAGAATTAACCAATCCTGTTTAAACTCTTCCAAAAAAATTGAAGAGGAGGGAAAATTACCCAACACATTTTAGGAAGCCAACATCACTCTAATACCAAAGCCAGATAAAGGTACTACCAGAAAAGTAAAAATTACAGACTAATCTCTCTAATGAACAAAAATTCTCAATAAAATACTTGCAAATAGAATCCAACAGCATATCAAAAGAATTATGCACTATGATCAATTGGGATTTATTCCTGGTATGCAAGGATGGTTCAATGTAAGAAAATCAATTAATGAAATATACCACATGAACAAATTGAAGGATAAAAAATATGTGATCATCTTGATCAATGCAGAAAAGGCATTTGACAAAATCCAGCATCCTTTCTTGATAAAAACTCTTCAAAATATAGGAATAGAAGGAAAATTCCTCAATATGATAGAAGGCATATATGAAAAACCCACAACCAACATCATACTCAATGGGGAAAGGTTGAAAGCTTTCCCTCTAAGATCAGGATTGGGAACAAGACAAGGATGCCCACTATCACCACTGTTATTCAATATTGTGCTAGAAGTTCTGGCTAAAGCAATTAAACAAGAAAAAATAATAATAAAAGGCATCCAAATAGGAGAAGAGGAATTAAAAGTCTCACTATTCGCAGATGACATGATCCTATATTTAGAAAATTCTGAAATGTCTACGACAAAGCTACTTGAGCTAATAAACAAGTTCAGCAAAGTAGCAGGATACAAGATCAACATGCAAAATTCAGTAATGTTTCTGTACACTAGTATGACAATTGGAGGAGGAAATCAGGAAAAAAAAAATTCCATTTACAATAGCAACAAAAAGACTCAACTACCTAGGAATAAACTTAACCAAAAATGTACAGGACCTATGTTCAGAAAACTGCAAAACAATGCTAGAAAAATTCAAAGAAGTCCTAAACAAATGGAAAGATATTCTGTGTTCATGGTTTGGAATACTAAATATCATGAAGATGTCAATCCTACCCAAACTAATTTATGGATTCAAAGAAATACCAGTCAAAATTCCAACAGCCTACTTTACTGAAATAGAAAAGGCAGTTATGAAGTTATTTGGAAAGGAAAGCCAAAACATCCTAAAAAAGAAGAGCAATGTGGGAAGTTTTTCTCTGCCTGACCTTGAAACATATTACAAAGTTACATGGTTAAAACAGCATGGTATTGGCATCAGGACAGACACATTGATCAGTTGAATAGAATTAAGAGTCCAGAAATAAACCCTCACCTCTACAGCCAAATAGTTTTTGACAAACCTACCAAGTACACATTGCCAGGACAAAACAGTCTCTTCAACACATAGTACTGAGAGAATTGGATATCCATAACTAAAAGAATGAAAGAGGACCCATATCTCACCCCCTATACAAGAATCAACTCAAAATGGATCAAAGACCTAAATATAAAAGCCTGGACCATAAAACTACTAAAAGAAAATGAAGGGAAATATCTTTAATATCGTGTAGTAGGTGCTTAGATCTTACACCCAAAGCACACACAACAAAAGAAAAAACAGGCATATGGGACCACCTCAAAATTAAACACTTTTGCACCTCAAAGAACGTTGTCAAAAGGGTGAAAAGGCAGCCGATTCAATGGGAGAGAATATTTGGAAATCACATATCTGGTAAGGGTTTAATATCCATGATGTATAAAGAGATGTTACAGGGAAGCAGATGTGGCTCAAGTGATTGAGCATCTCTCTACCATATGGGAGGACCCGGGTTTGAACCCCAGGACCTCCTGGTAAAAAGGCAAGCACGGGAGCCGGGCCTTTGCAGATGCACGGCGAGCGAGGCCCGCGTGGCGAACCACACAGCAAGATGATGATGCAACAAAAGACACATGCAAGGGAGAGTCAAGGTGAAACACACCAAAAACTAGGAACTGAGGTGGCGCAAGTGGCAGGGTACCTCTCTCCCACATCGGAGGTCCCTAGGATTGAAACCCAGTGAAGCCTGGAGGAGAAAAATGAGAAGAGGGGGAGGGGGGGGGAAAGAGAGCGATGTTACAGCTCAACAATAAAAAGACAAATGATCTGATTAAAAAATGGGCAAAAGATTTGAATAGACATTTGTCCAAAGAAGAAACACAAATGGTGAAAAAACACATGAAAAAATGTTCAACATCACTAGCAATTAGGAAATGCAAATAAAAGCTACAATGAGATATCATTTCACAGCTATTAGAATGACCACTATTAAAATGACAGAAAACTACAAGTGTTAGAGAGGATGTGAAGAGATAGAAATGCTTATTCACTCTTGGTGGGAATGTAGAATAGTACAGCCACTGTGGAGGACTGATTGGCAGTTCCTAAGGAAGTTGAATATAGATTTACCACATGACCCAGGAGTACCACTACTAGGGATATACCCAGAAGATCTGAGAGCAGTGACACAAACAGACATCTGCACACCGATGTTCATAGCAGCAATATTCACAATTGATAAAAGATGGAAACAACCCAGGTATCTGTCACCCAATGAATAGATAAATAAATTGTGGTGTATATACACGACACGATGGAATATTTTGCAGCTGTAAGAAGAAATGAAGTCGTGACGCATATGACAACATGGATGAACCTGGAGGACATTATGTTGAGTGAAGCAAGCCAGATACAAAAGAGCAAATACTGTATGATTGTGCTATTAGGAACTAAATAAATTGTGTAAACTCATGGAGTTAATAACTAGAATATAGGTCAACAGAAAATAGAATGAGAGTAGAGAATGGAAAGCTGAGGGTTAATCTGTGCAGAATTGGTAAAAAGTTGTTTGTTAATCTTTGGAAAGGAATAGAAAAAGTAAAAGCACATCATAGTGTTTGTAACTAGCAGAGCCAGTATATGGGTATGACAGTGGTTGTAAGAGAAAGTCTAAGGTCAAATATATTACTAGAAGGAAAGCTAAAAAATGTAACATGCGATTTTATAGCATAGTGAAACCTCAAGTGAATTAAGAATATGGGTAATATTGCATATATAAGACTGTTTTTCTTTGAAACAGAACAAATGTATGTTATTGTTATAAGATGTTAATATTGGGCAAAAAACCCACAAAATTTTAAAATATTTTAAATATTATGCTAAGTAAAAGAAACCAGATACAAAGTACTACATATTGTATGATTCAATTTATATAAAATGTAAATATAAATCAATTTATAAAGATGGAATTAGATTAGTGGTTATATAATGCTGGGGAAGGATAGAGGGATTGAGAGGTGACTGCTAAGGCGTGTAGAGTTTTTCTTTTTGGAGTAATGAAATTGTTCTAAAATTTTTTGTGGTGATGAATGCACAGCTCTGATTATACTAAAAGCTGTTGATTGTACACTTTGGATGGATTGTGTGGTATGTGAATATATCTCAATAAAACTACTTTTAAAAAGAACAGTCATGTGTTCTGGAAGCTCTGACTCCTTCATCCTATTCTGGTCAATTCTCATATACCATAGTCTTACTGTCATTCACAAGAAATAGCAAAAGAAATTCTAAATGAAATGAAAAGTTCAAGGTTTAAAACCCTCTAGAAGAAAATATATGTGATTATTTCATTAAATTTGAAATTGGAAAGGTGTTTTGTGAGGCATAAAGACAATGGAATAAATCCTAGGGAAAAATGATTGGCATATCTGACTACATAAAATTTTAATATTTCTGTACCTCAGAGGACATCATAAATAAATTTTAAATGCAAATAAAAATGAGGGGAAATGTTTGCAACAAAGGGTTAATATATCCAAAATATAAAGCACTCCTAAATCAATGAGAAACACTAAAAATTCAGTAGAAAACTGTATTAAAGAACTGAGCAATTCACAGAGGATGAACTACAAACATATTCATTAAACAAATATTTATTCAACACTGACTGTGTGGCAGGTACTATTCCAGCAGTAAGATTAAGTCCCTGCCTTCCTGGAGAAAAACATCTTTATATGGCAAGACAGGCAATAAGCAAATTTAGAAAGTAAATATATAAGATGTCAGATGGTCATAAGTGCTTTGTAGAAAAAATAAAGCAGAGTAGAAGAATAAGGAATCCCAAAGGTGGGAGGCTGTGCACCCCTCTTAAAATGTGGCATTTGAGCAGAGAGTAATGAGAGCCCTTTCCAAATAGACACCTAAAAGAAGAGCTTTCTTGAGAGGGAATCGCAGGGGCAAATGCCTCAAGGCTGAGGGTTCTTAGTGTGTAAAAGGAGCAGGAGCTGCCGTTGTGGCTGGAGCAGCATTAGCAGAGGGGAGAGCGATGGGCAATGAAGTCAGAAAGGCAGCAAACGGGACCAGGTCATGCAAGGCCTCCCCAGCTACTCTCAGATCTTTGGCCTTTGATGAGAGTAAGATGTGAAGTTTGGAGCAGAAGAGTGGCATCATGTACCTTAAAGTTTAAAAGGATCGTCATTCTGGTTGCTATACGGAAAAAGGGTGGAGCAGACAAAGGGTGAAGCAGCGAAAGCAAACAGGAAGCAGCTGCAGCAATCCAGGCAGGACATGGAGGTAGCCTGGACTAGGGTGAAAACAATGGAGGTGGTGAGAAATGATCGCCTTGTGGTTATATTTCAAAGGTGGAGTCAACAGATTTTGCTAAAGCATCGAATGTAGGGTATGAGAGAAAGAGGCATCTCAAATGACTCCCAGGGTTTTTGACCTGAGCATCTAGAAGAACAGGTCAGGGATTTATAGGATGAGGGAGACTTTGGGGGCAACTGGTTGGGGAGTAAAATCAGGAGTTCACTTTTAGACGTGATGTTTGAGGCGTCCTTCCAAAGTTGTTGGATGTATGAGTCTGGAGTTCAGGGGAAAGGATGGGGCTGGAGAAAGACGAGTGGGAGTCCTCAGCAAATAAATGTTTTTCAAAGCCTGAGACCAGATGAGATGATCTTTGGCTAGGTGATAAATCGATGGAGAGAAGAACAGATATCTGAGGGCTGAGCCTGGAGCACTCCCAACATTTAGAGCCTAACTGATGAGGGGGAGCCAGCAGAAAAGACTGAGAAGTATCAAAGAGTAAAACTGTTATGTGGTCAAATTACATCAAATTTTTGCTTCATGATTTGCTCCATTGCTTTTATGCTCATCTTGTCATTTTATGCTTATGAAGTGTTCTCTACTTCTAAGGACACTGCACATTAAATCTAAAGGCAGGGAAGCTGATGTGGCTCAGTGGTTGAATGTCGGCTTCCCACCTACAAGGTCCCAGGTTCAATCCCCGGCCCTGGCACCTGGAAAAAAAAAAGTCTAAAGGCAAAAACCAAAATCAGGGGAAAATTCAAAACAAAGAGTTAATATTCCTGATATAGAAAGAATTCAAAAATTTCTAAGAGAAACACTAACATTTCAGGAGAGAAGAGGATTATACATACGAACAACTGTGAAGTCACTAAGACTTTAGCTTTATGTTTATCATCTTTTTACTTTAAAAAAATCATTTTTGACTTCCAAAAGAGTGACACCCATAATTTTTTAAGTATACAATCTAAGCAAAAATGTAATGAAAAGTTTCATCAATAAACTTCCCATGCAATGTGTTTATAATGCACATAATATTTTCTGGTGGACAATATTTTATCAAGTATATCTGGTATTTTTTTAATTGTCTGACAGACATATTTGATGAAGCAAGCCATTTTATTTTTTTTCTCTCAACATTTTATTTTTTAGATTCTGAAATACAAATCAACATACGTTTTTGTTACATATAATTTTAACAAGCTTAACATTCTTTTCAATACAGGATGACATATAGGTACTTTAAAGCTTCCTTTTAAAAAAACAATACAGTTTATTTTAGAGTGAAATAGCTCATTAAAAAGGTACATGGATACATGACTGTTATTTTTCATTATTCTATTTTATTTATTTTAGTGTTTATGAATGCCAAGCTTGGAAAACATGCCCTCCAACTTAAAGTTCTGTCCACTAAAAAATATAAGCATTCCTCTTATAACAAAAATAAATTAAACCTTATGATTGAAAAATCAGAAAATATTGGCATAGGCCTCTGAGTAAGCTTGAAAAACAAAGATAGGTTTCAACTGTATGGAGGAACGTTCTAGAATCCACCTAGAGACATTTGGCCAAACAACTGGCCTGGTGCTACTGGGTTTGTTTTGCTTCAGAGGGGGACAGAGTAAGAGAATCACTTACTCAAAATTAGCCAAAATTCAATATAGAATAATATACAACAATAGAACACTCAACAGTTACTCAATGACTGGAAAACAAGTTGTAAGCTTAGAACAAGTACCTTAACAGGAACCATATTCAACAAGTTATAAGACTTTAAAGGTAAGAAAAACTTCATCATCCATAGATGATGTCTTGTGCACAAGTACATTAGTTTCCAGGGCATTGAGGACAACCATAACACATACAAAGAAAAAATCCAAGCTGCTTAACCTTCCACCATTCTCTTGAGTATTAAACCCAGGCTACCTTTGGCCACTTGCAGGGATGTCTTTTCTTCTTTATTCTCAATGTTAATGCTTGCTCCTTGGGACACCAGCAGTTTTGCTTCTTCTACTCTCTCCTCATCACAGGCTAAGTGTGACTGTTTTTTGACTTAACAGTTTCTGGTTCAAAAAACTGTCACCATTCAACAAAGAAGAAAGGGGGCCAAGTACCTTCACTGCTACCCAGTGCATTGCTGTAGCCTCAAAATGGTCCTTAGCATCTGGATTAGCCCTACCTTCTAATAACATAACAGCAATCCCATGCCTGTTTTTGGAAGCTGCGTAATGCAAAGGAGTACAGCCATTTTGATTGACAGCATTCGCTTGAGCACCTTTTCCCAGAAGGGCTTTTACAATCTCATCCCAGCAAGCAGAAGCTGCAATATGAAGAGACCAGTCTGCATCATCTTTATCATTCACTGGCACTCCAAGTTGCAGCAAGAATTCCACAATTTCTGTATGTCCTGCTGAACATGCCCAATGCAATGCAGTTCTGCTGTCTGAGGGCTCCTTGGTTCTTTCTAGAAATTCAGAGTGAAAACAGGAGGGCAGAAAGCAATTCCTTCCAAATGTCCACTCACTTTTCTTCTGCCTCTGTTCATCCCACATGGAAATCCTTCACATCCTTCAAGGTCTCACCAACCTTCCCTCCTTTGCAAAGCCTCTTCCAATTACCACAACATTTGAATCTTCTGGTCAGTTCTAATAGCTGTGGATTTATCAACCAGGATCTTTTCTTTCAACTCCTGCAGCTTTCCACTGTAGGCCAGATTGCAGACCATTAGGTTAGACACATACCCCTCCATTGCTCTCCACAGGATCTCAAGCAAGCCATTTTAGAAACACTGCCAGTCAAGACTTGGAGATGTTTAGCCTCACTAGAAATACACAATAAATAAATATATACAGGGGAGCAGATGTAGCTCCGTGGTTGAGCACCTGTTTGCCATGTTCAAGGTCCTGGGTTCAATCCCGATACCTCCAAATAAATAAATAAATAAATACCATGTTTCCATTATCAAAATGGCAAGGAATACAAAATAGAAAAAAAATTCCATAGTTGGCTAGGAGATACAGAAATGATCTCTCTGAAACAATGGCTGGTGGATTTCAAAGTTACTAAAAGTTTCTGGAGGACAATTGGTCAATTTGTGCTAAAAACTCAGCAGTGCCAACCCCAGAAATTTTGCTTCTACAAATGTATCCAAACGAAACAATAATTGATGAGGGCAAAGCTTTAGCTACAAGGATGTTCACAGCATCCATGTTTGAGGTGGTGAAAAGTTGGGAACATAAACAATACAGAATTGGTTAAACTATAGCATGTCCATGTAATAAAATACTATGCAGCAATTAAAAATGATGTCTCTTAAGTAAGGACATAGAAAAATGCTCCCAGTACAGTGAAACTGTATGATCTATTTCTTTTTACATGTACTAGAAAATAGACTGGAAGGAAATAAACCAAAATGTGTTCATCTCTGGGTAGTAAGAGATGAATGGTTTTTAATTGTGGTAGTTTTGTCTATTCCAAACTTTCTGCCTTGTATCTGTTCATTATATTGGCCCATGGAGCAATTAAAGAAGAAAAGCTAGGAGTTTTTCACCAAGATAAGGCAAAAGCAACTAGGGCATTCTAGGGCAGCACTGTCCATTAGAACTTTCTGTGATGATGAAATGCTCTATATCCATGCTGTCCAATGTGATCATGACTTCCCACATGTGGCTATAGAATGCTTGGAATGTAGCTAGCTCAACTGATTTTTAATTTTAATTAATTTAAAGAGCCATATGTATAATGGAAACTGTATTTGACAGTGCAGTTCCAGAGCCAACTGGCACAGTGCATAGAGGAGAGAGAGCACTGGTAGACCTTGTTCAACGCGTGAAGAACTCCAGAGTTTATAAAAGCCAAGACTCAGCCCCATTGGGTTTAGGAGCCCCATCAGTTTCCTAGAAGAAACTGGAAGTTTATTTCCAAACCCCCATGTATAGAATTCATACAAGTGAGTAATTTAGTTGTAAATTAACTGTAAGGTAAACCATATCGAGTTCCCATGTCATAGTGTAGGTTTTTTTCTTTAATGTATACAGTTGGTTGTCATAATTTTTATAATTAAAAACTCATCTGAGTTTTAATTATAAAAACTCAGGCAAGTTTTTAGGTTTCACTCTGGGCATGCTGAATCCTAACCTAATATTACAGGCAAAATTCTGATGCCCAGAGTACTCCTTACCAAATATTGCTTTTTAAATTAACTTATTTCTGTCTGCACGTTCTGCACATTAGAGTTAAACATGAAGATCTACCCTGCCGTGACCTCTTTAAAAGAGGAGGAGGAGAAGGGAAAAACTCACATTTTTTGTTACCTTCTTTTATGGCTGATGGTTTAAGAGCTATTTTCTTCTGGTCAAACTTAATGTGTTTAATAGCTTCAAAATAACCTACTTTTTTTTTATTAGAAGAAAAAGGCACAATTCTAATTCTCTTAACCAGGATTAGTAAATTTTATAGCACTCAAGGTAATGTAACTGTTATACTCTGATGGGAGAATAATGTTTTTAAAATAATGAAATTATGGCAGAAGCATTTATATATAATTATATAGCCATAATAAAAATTTCAATTGGGCTTTCATTACATTGCAATTAACTCTATGTTTGGACACTAACATTAGTGTGGCCATAGCTCTTACTTGTTTCTTGCTCTTTAAAAGTAACATGAATTTTTTTCTTTTTGTTCACATTAGTCTGAAAAGCCTCCTAGAAAATTAAATTAAAATCTGAATAAATATTCTAAAATGTATGCACAAAGTAAAAGAAAATATACAACTTATAATTTATAATTGAGGTTGTAAGATTTATCTATCGCTATGTAACAAAATAACCCAAAAACTTAGCTGCTTAAAACATTTATCATGTCACATCATTTCAAGGTGGTCATTCACCTGAGAACTGGCAAGAGGCCTCAGTTCTTCACTGACTGTTGGCAGAAACCAAAGCCTCGTCTACTGGGCCTGTCCACAGGGCTGCTTGAGGATCCACACTACATGACAGTTGGCTTCCCCCAGGGTTAGGTAAAAGGAGAGAGTCTGAAACCTCAGTGTCTTTTATAACCCGACCTTGAACTCGTACTTCTGCCTTATTCTATTCACTAGAAGGCAGTCAGCACGTATAGCCCATATTCAAGGAGTAGGACTTAGACTTCACCTTTGCTAGGCTGCGTCACAGACTGTGTGTTACATAGTTTAAACCAACACATACATGGGATACTTTAAGCTGTTAACTAGCTTAGTTTGTCTATGTTTATTTTATTATTCTATAGTCAAATGGAAGAAGGTAAATCCATACTTATAACCCAAATAGAATTTCCATTCTGAGATTCATGGCCAAATGTCAGATTTGCAACATATCCCACCCCCCTTTTTTCTGGGGATTTTGTTAAATCATAATTGTAATTTGGGGCCTTACATCCCCCCCGCTCCCCCCGAAGAATGTACCTTTGTGAGATCAAAAGTCAAAAAATGCATCTACCCTCTGTTCTCCAAGACTTCTACTGGGCTCATTTTGAAAGAAGAGCTCAAAGAAAACTCAGGTGGTCTCTCAACTCTGAAGGAAAGGGGCAGAGTAGTATAGCAACAGGTGCAATGCAGCGTTGCTTTAACAGATGGAGGCATTTTATTTAAAATAGCTCCTTGGTCCTCTGCTCCTCCCTCTCTGCACCCCTGTCATGGCTGAGCTCATGCAATCCCACAGCATCGAAATTTGTATTTCCAGCCCAGATTGCTCCATGATCTCCAGACTTGTATATCCAGCTGCCTACTCAACATCTCCACTGGATGACTAATTGGCTTTTCCAGCTTAACATGTCCAAAACAGAATATCTTCTTCAGAGCCACAAGAACAAAAGCAGCGTAATAATCATGCAGAGCACTTAGTGCAGAGCTGACAGCTCTCTGCTCACCCTGCAGATGGCCTCTGCTGCTGACTGTGGGGGAAAGTGGCTTCTCAGACAGCCTCCTTGCCCTCATCGGCTGAGGAAATGGGAGGAGGTGGATCCCACTCCTTTTGATAGCAAGAGTAATTTCCTGAGGGGGATCCAAGCGGAAAATAGATTTCCCCATTTTTGATGTCATGACATTTCCTGTATAGCAGCGTTCGTCATCCCTCATGGCTGCAGGATGGTTTCTCATTAATCACTTACGCCCAGGATTGTGCAGGTGACGTGAGCAGGTGCTATGATGGTGTGATTTGAGGGTACCTGAAGTCCTTTACTCTCAAATACCTCCCTGTCAAGCCGTACCACTTCCCAGTTCTCACCATGTTAGTCATGCTTCCAGCGCCCTAAAAATAATTCCCCTTGCAGGGACTCACACTTCTCAAGTCCTTCCAGAAAAGTTAGTCCAAATGGTTGTGTCCTGTCACAGGAAAGAGTAATTACATTACAAAGTTACACAACAGCAAGAACAATTTCATATGAGCTACTTGTCATCCCTAAAAGACCATTGTTTGGATAAACCAGGACAAAAGGAAAAAGGGGGTGAGCAGGAGCCTGGTGAGAGGGTGAACCCTACTTGAGGGCCAAAACACAGGAGGGGAAATGTCTAAAGAAGGAAAAGTTCACCTAGTTCTACATGCTTATTGAGTTGCTGATTGAATGCATGGAACTATAGGACCCATTGGACCTAAGCCAAACCTAAGTTGGTAAAGTTTTGCTTTTTCATATAGAGAAGTAAGTATATCTTTGCTATCTGTAAGTATATCAGTTATGTGAGATATAGCTTCGTTCTCAGTTGTGTTAATAATACTATTTTAATTTATTAAGCAGTTATTAGTATAAGGCACTATTATACACATTTCACTTAACTTATTGGTTTTGTTTTTGTTTTGTTTTGCTTTGTTTTTGTCCATCCTGTTTATTGTCTGTCTCCCCCAGTAGAATGTAAGTCCCATGAGGTCAGGGATTTTGTCTGCCTTATTTAGTGCTGTATCCCCAGACAGCATCTAGAATAGTTCCTGGCACTTGATAAGTGTTCAAAAATTACTTACAGAGAGGAAGGAAGGAAGGGAGGGGGGATGGGAAAATTATCTCATTTAATCCCCTACAGAACCTCATTATTCTTGTTTTACAAATAAGGATATTGAAGCTTAGCGAGATTAAGTAACTTGCCTAGATCACACAGCTAACAAAAGATTTTATTCCAATGTGTTTTCATTCAACGAATTTCATTCTCCTAACCTTAAAAGTCAATACTAGGGCACATATAAGCCAGAACCCAGATATGCTGTCCTTATTTACATTCTCAAACAAGCCTATGCATAGTAGGTAAATTAATATCCAAGTTAAATCTGGATTCTGCCTCAGTCTATTGTGAAAGGATTTGGAAATACTGTATACAATTAATAGGCCATAGTGCACAAATGGTAATTGTTTCCTCTCTCCAAGAGAGATTTTTGGACTAGCAAATTAATAGTTACCAAAAAAAGCTTTAAAAATATAATGAACTAATAGGGAATAGGGATTTAAGATTTAAAATGTTCACTTCCTGTTTGGCATAATGGAAAAGTTTTGGTAATCGGTAGTGGTGACGGGTAGCACAACATTGTAAACATAATTAACAGCACTGATTTCTATATTTGAATAGGGATAAAGGGGAAACTTTAGGTTATATATATGTTACAAGAATAAAAATTTCTTTAAAAATCCATGGAACTGTACAACACAGTGAACCCTAACTTAAACCATGGACTGTACTTAATAGTGCTATTATTAAAATGTGCTTTCATCAATTGTAACAAATGTACATCAATGCAAGTTGTTAATAATAGGATGTTATATGGGAATCCTGTATTTTATTCATGATTGTTCTGTAAACCCACAATTCCTCTAATAAAAATTTTAATTTAAATATATATATAATGAACTAAATAATTGCCAAGCATTGTTATTAGCAGTCTAAGTAATTATGGGAAATAATAGCCTGAGAGAGCTAGTTTCACATTTCCCTTTTTCAAACTCAATTCACTTTAACAACAGCTTAAAAAGTGGAAAACCCCCACCCCACCCCACCCTTTTTTTTTAACTAGTCGTATGGCTTGGACAAGAGACTTTCCCTCTATAAGCCTCCTTGGGCCAGCAGCACAGAGATCATCATCTGGAAGCTCGGGAAAAATGCAGACTCAGGCCCCGCCCCAGACCTCTGAATCAGAATCTGCATTTTAAGATCTGCAGGTGACTCATAGGCACATTGAAGTTTGAGAAGCACAGCTCTAAGCCTCATTTACCTCAGCAGGTCAAATGTGAGAATTAAAGTGCCAGACAAAGAACCTGACATTGCTCAATGAAATTCTGTGCTTTACACCTTCCCCACCCACTAGCCTAACGGTAACCTTGACATCTCTGTGGAATGCCAAAAGTGCCCTCGTGCTACTCGGGGCCAAGGTGAGATTTTGGCTCTCAAGAATCCTGAAACGGGACTGTGTCAACTGGAAAAACAAATTTAGATGATAAATATAGCCCCTTTCCCTGCTCAAAAGTGTATTTGCAAGACTATTTTTATCCTCTCAACTGCTGAGCCCTTGTTAGGATTTGATTGTGTCATGTGCCTTGACATTAATTTTAATACGCAACAGTTTGAATTCAAGCCTGTATTTAGTTCAGATGGAATATTTTTTCTTTTTTTGATGCTTATTTTTATCTGATTATAAAAGTAATACATGCATATTGCAGACAAGTTAGAAAACATGAACCTCTGCTAACATTTGGGTTTTTCTTAAGTCTTATTTCAAGCAAATGTGTACAATTTTCACACAGGATGGGATTTTAACTTGATTTATTGTATGAACCTTATAACCTGATTCTTTTATTTGTCATGAGCACTCTCCCACGTTACATAATTTGAATATAATTAAATGGGTCTCTATTATTCTATTTTGTAACTATATCAAAAATTTAACCAACCCTAATGAAAAAGTATACT